>ML779416.1:257979-272809 GCA_009831015.1 Picea engelmannii
TGCCACCCTGGTTTCTCTGGCTGCAACCAGATGGAAGCTACAACTCCCTGTGTTCAAGCACCCACTTGAACCTATGAGGACAACAGTCCTCCCTAGCACCTCCCAACCTCCCTGAAATATAAAATTTTCTATATATATAAATTTATCACAGTGATACAATATTTATGATTGGCTTACTAGGCTTATCATTGTTCTGCTATGTTGCTCTGCTCTCATGTATCAGTGTCTCTCTGTCTGCATATTCTTGCATTTTCTGATCTTCTGTTTTTCTCTACAAGAGCACCTCAACCTTCCTTTATTGTCTCACTATCTTGCTGCACACATCCTTTTTCTTTCTGTGCTTCTGCCTTTTATTCTTTGTGGGCCATCTACATTCAATGCACCATTCCTCTTCTCTGTATTTCAGCTGCTGCACACTCCTCCTTCTTCCTGCCTGAATCCCTCTCAACAATAGCAACCCTCATCTCTTCTTTGTTCTGCATACCTATAGTCTCTGTGCACCTTGTGCATGTTATCTCGCCATGCTTCTACCTACTCTCCCCATGTCGAGTGCTCTGCCTGATCATCATTGCAACTCTTCAGCTTCTCTGGCAGTTAAACCCATGCGTCGATCATCACTGGTTGTTATGCCGAGATTCCTTTGCCTCTCCAGCAGTCGAGACTCTTCGTCTTCTCTGTTACATTCAATCTCAACCTCTCTGTTGCAGTTACAGGCTTCAACGCTCTTCCATTTATCAATCGCCTATATGACCAGTCTTCATTCCACTAGCAGATTCCATGAGACTCTTTAGCTCCTCTGGAAATTACATAGAAGTCTCTTCGAGTCCTCTGGCAGAAACCATCAGTGGCTTCTAGAAGTTATAGTGTGAACCCTGAAATGAAGCCTAGCTATGCTAGCTCCTTCCACTTACGTGACCACCAGCGGTGACCACCAGCTACATAGACATTTTGGCATTTCACCATTTCATCATTTCGGCATTCGGCAGTTCAGCATTCGTGTGATCAAGTGTCTCGACCCTCCAAGTCACGATCCCTAAAATGGAGCTTGGTTGCACTAGCTCCTTCCTCCATCTTCCATAGATGTGACCACTGGTTGTGACCACATCCTTATTTGATACTGCATTTTGCAATTTTGCATTTCACGAATTTGTTGCGAGTCACTCTAACTCTTCCAACTCCTAATCCCCGAAGCTTCGAAAAAGGAGCTTATCTCTTCGATCTCTTCTCTACAGCTCTTCTACGATGTTACCACCGACAGTGACCAAGCCTTATTCAAAACTGCATTTCGCAATTTTGTGTTTCGACACTTCGGGACTCCTGTGATGAAGAGTATTGGGTCTTGACTCCTCCATCTCTCGATATTCGAAACTCTGAAATGGATTTATTTCCCGGTCTGCGAAACTCTTTCTTGATGTGCCTGTTTTGGGATTTTGGTGTTTCACATTTGGGCGTTTCGGTATTTCTGTGATGAAGTGTTTCGACACTTCCAACTCCCGGTATCTGAAACTGTCCTCCTACTTTCGAGATTTTGGTGTTTCGCATTTCATGATTCCGGGACTCCTGATGATGAAGAGTCTCGACTCTTACAACTCTCGGTATCCGACACTATCCTCCTACTTTCAGGATTTCAGCATTTTGCATTTCACGATTCCGGGACTCCTGATGATGAAGAGTCTCAACTCTTCCAACTCCCGGTATATGAAACTGTCCTCCTTCTTTTGGGATTTTGTAACCCTGCTTCACCTTGCTCTTTAAAAAACATGCAGGTTCTCCTGGATCCAACACCAGTCGGACCTCGGGCTCAGATCTGACGTTCATCGGGAATTCTCAATGGGATCCATTGATCACTATCGCTTCTCCTCCCGGGCGTACACATCCTCCTAACTTGGAATAATTTCTAAGTGTCAAAGGCCTCGACCTTTGATCTGTCTAAGATCCTGGGTACGCTATCTCTCTTGAGCTTTGGAAATGAGTTAACCTCGTCCCTGGTGCACACCTACGCACTGCGTGTGACTCTAAGCTAATCCTCCTGAGCTTACATTGTCCCTTTTTTTCCATCGCTACATACTCTGATCTTGCCATCAATGACAAGCACACCTGCCTGAAAACATGCCAACAGTATGTCATCTATTTTGTTGAAGGACAGAACTGTAGTTCAATGATCCTCTCGTGTACTAAGTCTCGGATGTAGTGCACGTGGATCTCAATGTGCTTCATCCGTTGCCTCTGAAATGGATCTTTGTAGAACTTCAGAGTACTTTGTTTGTCACACCAGATGATGATCGACCGATGAAACTGAATTCCCAACTCAGTGAGAAAATTTTGTAGCCACACAGTCTGAATGGTTATGTTGACTACCCCTTTGTACTATGCCTCGGCTGAAGATAGAGAAATGGAAGCTTGCTTCTTTCTCGACCAACAGATAGGCCCGGAACCAAGACTGAGTGAGTAACCAGATGTGGGCGTGTGATCAGTGTTATCACCATCCCAGTGAGAATTAGTAAACTTGATGAGATCTAATGTATATTCTGATTCATAATGAACCCCAAAGGTGATGGTTCCCTATACGTATCAAAGGATACACTTTGTAGCCTTCCAATGTAGCTCATGCGACTTCTGCATGAACCTGAAAACTACGTCGACTGCATAGGAGAGGTTTGTTCTGGAGTGTGTGAGATACAACAAGCTCCCCACTAGTTGTATGTAAAATGTGATGTCAACCAGTGGAGTCTCCCCGCGATCCTCAATTTTGACTCCTGATATGAAAGGTGTCGGAGCATACTTGCAGTCTGTCATGTGAAATCTCTCAAGGAGATATTGTGCATACTCGGCCTGAGATATTTTTATGCCTGATGCATCCTGACTGATCTCGGGTCTAAGGAAGAAGTGTAGTGGAACCATGTCCATCATCAAAAACCTATCATGTAGAATCCTCTTGACTGCAGCAATCATTGAAGTCGAGAAACTAGTGATCAGCAAATCATCAACATACAGAACTAAGAGTAGAAACGAATCAACCATCCTGAGCATGTGGACATTCGGGTTTGATTTACAGCGTACAAAGTTTTGTGACAACAGGTAGGATTTCATCTTGGCATACCATGCCCTCAGAGCCTACTTGAGGCCATAAAGAGACTTCTTCAATCAACAAACCAAAGATGAGTCCTACATAAATCCCTAGGGCTGCTCCATATAGATCTCCTTAGAGAGATCACCGTGAAGAAATGAATTATTCACGTCCATATGATGGACTTCCCATCCCTTGGTTGTCGCAATGGCAAGTTCCAATCCTATGGAATCCATCTTTGCTACTGGAGTGAAGGTCTCATCATAGTCAATACCATGCACCTGTTGAAAGCCTTTGGAAACAAGCATGGCTTTGTATCTGCTAATCTTTCCATCTGTTTCGATCTTGGTCCTGTAGACCCATCTTCATATGACAAGTTTCCTTCCATAAGTAAAAGGAACCAGATCCCAAGTCTGGTTCTCGAGGACGGAGTTGTACTCCTCCTGCATGGTAGATTCCCAAAAGGGATTTCTAGCAACCTCGTCATAAGATTGTGGATTTGAAGACTGAACCAAGAAAATATGTCTGGAGAGCAATGGTTTAGTGGCAGTGAATGAAACAAGAGGCTCCTAGAAATCAAATTGATTCCTCCTAGTATCATTTGGATCACCCACAAGATCCCCTGCATCCTGAAGAGTATTTTGTGCCCACTTGGGCCTCTGCTCTGGCTCTACAACTACATCTGGTTGCTCTAACTCTGCATCTGACTGTACTAACTTTGTATCTAAATCATCTGAGTCCTATGAATCAGAACTCTCCTCTGAAGAAGAGTTGGCATGTGCATGCTCATCATCTCGGACAGGTGGAAGAATGAAGGTGCATGCATGCAGCTGCTAAGGTACATGAAAGATACTTTCCTTGAATTGGACACTTCTCTTAATGATGAGTCAGTCTGAGGAAAGATAAATAAGTCTATATTCCTTCACATCGTCAGGGTATCCAAAAAAAATACACGCAGTGCTCTGTGGATCAAGTGCCTTCCTCTTTTCAGAGGGAATCCGGGCCCATGCACGTGAACCGAAAATACGAAAGTGGGTCACTTCCGATTTGAGGCCGCTCCAAGCCTCGTAAGGGATCTTATCCTTGACAGATATATGGGGAGATATTTTTTGTATGTATGTTTCATAATTAATTGCTTCATCCCATAGTCTTTGTGGTAGTGACTTTGCATGCAACATGCAAGATGCCATCTCGTTTAGAGATCTACTTTTCCGCTCAGCAACTCCATTTTGTTGTGGAGTATAGGGAACTGTGTGCTGCAACTGAATCCCTGCCTCATGGAAAATATTATGGATCTCATGATTTACATAATCTCCCCCGTTATTAGTTCAAAGGACTTTGATCTTCTTTTTGGATTGTGTCTCAACCAGGGCTTTGAAATCTTTGAGGTGTTGAAAGACCTCGGATTTTTTCCTAAGAAAGTAGATCCATGTAAAACGTTAGAAATCATCAACAAAAATGAGAACAACCCTCACTTTGTTGATATATGGATGAGGAAAAGGACCCATAAGGTCACTGTGGATCAGATCTAAAGGTGTGGAATCTCTCTGGTACTTTCCTTTGTCGAATTTCTCTTGACGGTGTTTTCCGAGAACACATCCCTCACATACTCCCTTGGAGAAATGGATGTCTGGTAGACCATCAACTAATATTTTCTTGCTAATTTGTTGCATGTATCTAAAATTCAAATGTCCAAACCTTCCACACCATATCCTACTACTTTCATCGACATGAGTAAGCAGTAAAGAAGAATCAGGTTCAATGAATTCAGAAAATGTATACAATCTAGACTGATGATTTACCTCACCGGTAGCAACCCTGGAGTTCTTTGCATGTCATAAATGCCCACGGAATTTCGTTTGAATATGAATTTATTTCCAGTGTTGGAATTCTTCATCTAATACATGAAGAGAAGCTTGACGGAAAGTTTGGGAACGTGCAACACACTCTCGGAGCTTCTGTTGGTGAGTTCAATCCTTCCTTTACCGGTGACTTTGACATAAGAGTTGTCCCCCATCAGAATAGGAGGACCTTTGCATGCATCCAATGAAGAATATACTTCTTTTGAGGAAGCCATGTGATGTTATGCTCCTGAATCTACGATCCAAGCATCGGTAGAGGAGTTGATGGAAAACAAGGCATAGGATTCTGATCTTCTGGCTTCTTCTTCTTGGCACCCTCAGGGATGATATCTCCAAGTTTGTTTTGCTGAATTATTTGAGACATTATATCTATTTTTGTTTGCATGCATGCGGATTCTAGATGGAATCCTTTGTGATAGTATGTGCATTTCTCCCCTTTTCTTCCATTTTCCCCTTTGGATCCGGAGGCATCGATGAAGGTTTTTGTGTACCCTTCCTTCTTTGGATGTGCATGAGCTTTCCTTTTGTCTTTATATTTAGATTTGTGATATTTATGGATTCCATATTGCATAGTGAGTGCATGCACCTTTGGGCCTTTTATTTTTCCCATGTTGATGAGCTTGGTTTGCTCTTGTGTCAGGGATTCGATAAAGTCCTCAAGAGAAGGCATCTTCCAGGTGGCTCCAGAGGCAAATATGAAATAATGGAATGTGGAAATGAATACATATAATTCAAGACCAATTTTGGAGAGAATGGTGAGAACCATTTGTTTCTCCTCCTTAGATTTATCAACCCCGCAAGCTTTGAGTTGTGATAGTAAATCCTTGAATTTTGTAAAGAAATATTGGATATTGTCAAAGATTTTTGGATCCAAGGTGAGAAATTCCACCTCCAGCATGTGTCCCCTCATCTCATCATGTTTTCCAAATATCCCTTCCAAGGTGGTACAGGCTTCATTGGGAGTCTTACAGGAAGATATGTGAAAAAGGAGATCGGGAGAAATAAGACTGCAAATTGTTGTGAATTCTTCATCCATTCGATTTAAGTACTTGGATTTTTCTATGGATGATGTAGGTTTTGTATATGTATTCAAGGTTAACCTATACAATCCTCTATTTCATATATGTATGACTATTTTCTCCTTCCATGCAAAGTAGTTGTAAGGTGTAAGAATGAATTCTTTTTGGAAATCCATCTTTTCGTTGTCTTCAATCTTTTGTACCTGCAAAAAAAATTGGTGTAGCTTTTTCTTAGCAATCCATCGGCTATGATACCATGTAAATGTGTTGAACCTGAACAGAATGTATCTAGCTAGAAAATACTACACACATTTGCAGAGAGAAATTGAGAAAGAAGAAGGAGAGAAAGAATGGAAGAATTATCATTAAGCGTTATGAATAATGAATAATTTACACATGATATACTCTGTATAACTCAATGAATATGCATTGGAGGAGAAAAAATGAGCCATAGTGGTGGTCTAGAGTGATATGGACACACACCAGCAGTTACGGGAGTGAACTGCCACCTAGTCTAGTCTCTCGGGCGGTTACGGGAGTAAACTGCCACCTAGCTGAGTTAACTAATCAACTAGTCTTCAGTTAACTGAATGAATAGAGTGTAGTGAGGAGTAGATCAAGGAATCAAGGGTAATGCTCCAGTATTGTGATGATCCCAAGGCAAGTGTGCATTATCATGGTGATGATCCCAATGTTGCATGGTGACAAAACCAATGCAGCATCTAGACTCAACTCAACTAGTCAAACTGAAGTGTCAACTAAAAGAGAATATTCTCCAGGTGGAATATTCTCTCCTAAATATAGGAGACTGGATAATGACTAATTATGGCTAATAAACAAGGAAAAAACTTAGGAAAAAGAAATCCTAGGTGTGTGTGAAGTAAATCCAACACTTTTGAGAGTCTTTGTGCGAGGCCAATCCTGCATAGCTTCAATCTTCTTAGGATCCACCCTAACACCTGCCTTGCCAACAATATGACCCAAGTACTCGACTTTCGAGGCTCCAAAAGCACATTTAGATTGTTTGAG
Source organism: Picea engelmannii (assembly GCA_009831015.1). Classification (NCBI taxonomy): domain Eukaryota; kingdom Viridiplantae; phylum Streptophyta; class Pinopsida; order Pinales; family Pinaceae; genus Picea; species Picea engelmannii. The sequence continues at coordinate 264,957 of ML779416.1, forward strand.
GAAAAGTTGGTGTTGAGAGAGTAGATGTAGAACTTGATCCACATTAGAAATATGGGTTGTCCAGGTTTTAATATAGATGAGGATATCATCAAATAAAACTAAGACAAAATGATGAAGAATAGGACGGAAGACATGATTCATGAGGTTTTTGAAAGTGGAGGGAGAATTACACAAGCCAAAGGGCATGACCAAAAACTCATAGCGTCCCTCATGAGTTTGAAATGCAGTCTTAGGAATGTTTTCCTTGTTCATACGTATCTGGTGGTAGCCAGAACGAACATCAAGTTTAGTAAAGAACTAGGCGCCACTCAATTCATCTAAGAGGTCATCAATGACAGGAATGGGAAATTTATCCTTGATGGTGAGTTTGTTGAGGGAACGGAGGTCAGGACACATGTGCCAAGAGCTTTCTTTCTTAAGGACCATGACAACAAGAGAAGAGTAGGGGATCATACTAGGATGGATAAAACTTGTGGTGAGGAATTATTGAACAATTTTCTCAATTTCATTTTTCTGGGAAAAGGGATGATGATAGGAACAAACATTGGGAGGAAATTTTTTGGGGACAAGGGGAATGGAATGATCATGAACACCACAGGAAGGAGGAAGTCCCTGGGGAGTGTAAAAAACAGCTTGATGTTTGGAGAGGATGGATTGGAGGTCTTGTGGCACAGAGGGTGTCTCAGTGGCGTGAATGGCATGGAGTTGAGAAATAATTCCATAATGACCTTATTTTAGGAGATTTTCCATTTGATGGGAGCTGATGATCTTCGGGGAACTGGCGGTGATGCCTTGGAACTTATATTTTTGGCCCTCCTGGTTGAATTGCATGGTTAATTCCTTAAATTCCATGAGAATGGCACCCAAAGTCCTTATCCATTCAACACCCAACACAATGTCACAATTGCCCATGTCGATAGAAAACATATGATATTTTATGTGGTACTGACCAATTTGGAGACACACATTTTCACAACGCCCCCCACATTTCATGGACCTTCCATTGGAAATCATGATTTGGAAATTATTGATTGCACGGATATAGAAATTAGTTTCTTGGGCAATGCGGCGATGAATAAAATTATGGGTGCTTCCACTATCAACAAGAATGATGACATTCTGATGCTTAATGTAACCAATTAGCTTGAGGGTTTGGGGAGAAGAGAATCTAGTGAGAGAATTCAAGGAAATGAACGGTTCAACTTTGATAGGGTCATAGAGTGGGGTCATGTCAGTGGGTTCAGGTGACTCGACTACAGGGGAGGCCTCGACATCGTCTTCTGAAACATCCTCGGAGATGGCCATAAAAATATTTCATTCCTTACACTTGCCCAGGAAAATATTTGTCATCAAAATTATAACAAAGGCCTTTGATTTGGCATTCATCCATTTCTTCCCTACTCAATTTATGGATCTTTAGTGGAGTGGAAGGAGGAGTGGGAGTGATTGGTTTAGGGTGAGGAATAAAGGAGGGTTTTATGGTTTGAGAAGATACAACCTGTTGTGCTTCCTTATCTCTCTTAGTATCTTCCACCCAACTCTAAGGCCGAGCCATGAGGACATGGGCACGAATCTCATCCTTGAGGCCATTGATACCACTTGTAAGGTACCAAGTCTATTATATTAGCAAAAAAGTGAAATAATGCAGAGAATAACACTGTAATAGCAACAGAATACAAAACTACTGCAAAATAACAATAGAACAACAAATTATATGGAACCACAACACCATAATTATACATTTATTGATAGGAAACAATGTTCACTTGCCTCTTCAAGGGGGAAACCTCCATCAGAGAAGATCTCTATTACAATAATTCTTTAAGACAAAACTTCTCATACCCTCTACTCCTATTTATACTAAATCTATCTATCCCAAAAGAACAATCTATAGGAGGATCCTTCTAGAAGAGGAAGCTTCTATTAGGTATTCTTACATTTGACTTATTCTTCCTTATTGATAGGCCTTATTAATATTGGTCTTTATTACATGGAAATATATTATTCTACCTACGTGATGGGTTAGGGAGGTTAGGTCCCTAACACTCTAAGACACAAGAAGGAGTTGGAGCGGGATGTTTCCCGATTGACCCTGAACAATGTAAGACGTTCATATCATGTCGCCTAGAATTTGAATGCAGCAATAACACTGCAGAATACAAATCCTTAGTCCAAGGTCTGAAAAGGGAAATTGATCTCAAGGTGAAATATCTCAAAGTGTTCAGTGATTCAAAAATAATCATTCGACATGTAAGAAATACCATTCATTGCATGTCCCCGCATCTTAAAGCATATCAGCAAGAGGTATGGAATATTATTTACTCTTTTGATGCATTCAACATTACTTCTATACCTCGTAATCAAAATATAGATGCAGATATATTGGCCATAGCGACATCTAGGTTCATTCCACCTAATGATGGTTTTTCAGTTGAAATGATTTTCAGGCCCTCCATACCAGACAACATCATAAATTGGCGAGTATTCAATAGTGTCATTCAAATTATCAATTTTCTCACCAGTTCAAACACTTTCCAAGATACAGTGATCAGTGATGAATCCCTTCAAAAAGAACTACAGACTTATCAGGATCATGAGGAAAACAAAGTAAAAGCAAATTGTGTCTCAAAGAATGTTTTGACTCTTGAGAAACTATTTGATATGCAATCTAAGTTCAGGAGGCTTTCCAACCCAAAAAACAATAGTTCAACCATGATGCACTTTCTGGTCAATATTGGAACATATGAACAACCTGAGTACGTCAATCTGGGCACATTTTGTTCAGAGGAAGAAAAACACACATTCACAAAGCTATTTAACAGATATTGATATTTTTTTGCTTCGACTTATAACGATCTGAAAACTTATGATACCTAGATAATAAAACATGTGATTTCCATTAAAGAGGGTGTCAATCCATTCTAATAATAGATCAAAAAGATACACCCAAATATTGAACCTCTTATCCATAAGAAATTAAAGAAACTGTTAGATGCTTGAATCATTTTTAAAGTTCGACATTCAACTTGGGTTTCTAACATGGTGCTCGTTAGGAAGAAATCAGGAGAAATCAGAATATGCATAGATTCATGGAACCTGAATCATGCTTCTGACAAAGACAACTATCTTTTCCCTCCTCTAGAGAAAATGTTGCAACTCGTCTCTGTCTCCGAGTTGTTTTCTTTACTAGACGGGTTTTCAGGATACAACTGGGTTCTCGTAGCAGAACCCGACCAATTAAAAACCATGTTATGTACCAAGTGGGAGATGTATGCATACAGGAGAATTATATTTGGTTTAATTAATGTAGGCTCTACATTTCAAAGGGAAATGGATATCACTTTCAAATGGTTAATCAGTCAAAGTGTGGTGTTTTATCTCGACGATGTCATTGTTTATTCAAAGAAGAGAGAAGACCACCCAAGACATCTGAAATAGATATTTGAACGATGTAGAAAATATGGGATCTCGTTGAATCCCAAGAAAACTATGTTTGTTGTTTCAGAAGGAATATTACTGGGGCATGTGATTTCTAAAGATGCAATTTCGGTGGATCCAGAAAGGACAAAATCCATTCTGCAAATCCCTCCACCACATAGTAAAAAATCAATGCAATCCTTTTTTGGCAAAATCAATTTTGTGAGGAGATTCGTTCCAAATTTTTACAAAATTGCTAAACCACTTCAAAGAATGATTAAGAAAGATGTTCATTTTAAATGGACATCAGTGAAGAAGGAATCATTCAAGAATATCAAATCCTCCATAGTTGTTGCCCCATCTTTGCGAAGTCCATATTTCACCAAGGATTTCTTATTGTACACCTTTTTTTTCTTATCATTCCCTCTCAATAGTGCTCACACAGAAGGATGAGTGAGGAGAAGAATATCTCGTGGTTACATTCATGAGAACTCGACTACAAGGTGTTGAGATGAATTATCCACTGGTGGATAAGAAAGCTTTTGTTGTCCATAAATATATCAAACAGTTCAAACCTTATATTCTAAAGAATCACTCAAAATTTATCGTCCCTCGCCTAGAGGTCATATCTCTTTTCATCCAAAGAGAGATGCGAGAGAAACGAGGTAATTGGATGATGACCTTACAAGAATGTGACCTACATTTTAAACCAACCAATGTCATGAAAGGTCAAGGCATTTTCAAACTAGTGACACGAGATACTGGTGATGAAGATAAAGAAGAGGACGGATGGCAAGAGGAACCAACAATATATACACAATAGGTTCCCTACATCCCAGTTATTGAAGGATCATATTATAACGATCTCAAATATTACCTGCAATATGGCACAACCCTAGATCACCTTAATTCCAAGCATAAGAGAGCAGTCAAATTCAAATCCCTACAATATCAACTGCTACATGGCATCCTGTTTAGAAAGAACTATGATGGAGTGCTACTCCGGTGCCTCGAAAAACAAGACGTTGATAAGGTCCTTAAGGACATGCATGACGAACCAGAAGGATGCCATTTTTCAGGAGACACAACAAATCATAATATATTAAGAGTTGGATACTATTATCCCACGCTTTTCAAAGATTCCCATGCATATTCATGAAGTTTTCAAGCATGCCATAAAGTTCCAGGAAGAGAATACAAAGTTTTTACATCATTGAAGAACCCTTCGAACAGTGGGGGTTAGACATCATTGGTGAGATAAATCCCCATTACTCCAAGAAAAATAGGTATATCCTAACCATTACCGATTATTTTACACGTTGGATTGAAGCAATACCATTGATCAAAGTGAATGAAGAGGTAGTGATTAATTTTCTTGAAAAATACATCATCACAAGGTTTGGAGTTCCTAACTCTCTAGTGTTTGATAACGCAACTTATTTTTCATCTTTAAAGTTATCTCCTTTTTCCTTGGAAAAGGGAATTGTTTTGAATTACTCAGCCAACTATTATCCCCATGGTAATGGCTTGGATGAATCTACAAACAAGAACCTAATATGGATCTTAAACAAACCATAATTGATCACTAGAGAAATTGGAACAATGCTCTATCAAAGGCCCTCTGGGATAATCATGTCACTCCTAAGGAATTCATAGGGACTTCCCTGTATTTCTGTGTCTATGGGAAAGAATTTTTCTTTCCCTCGGATATCTACCTTCCTTCCCTACAACTCACTAAACAGTCTCGAGGGAGAGAATGTCTCATCATTCAATGACGTATCAATACCTTGTTGAAATTAGAATAAAATTGTACCAAAGATAAAAGAAACTTTGAAAATCATCAACAAACCGTTAAGCATTGGTTTGATAAGAAATTTGTTGGTGAGAAACAATTCCAAGTTGGGGATTTAGTCCTCAAATGGGACAAGCCACATGAAGATAAAGGAAATAATTCTAAATTCCAACAATTATGGCTTGGGCCCTATGTTATCAAAGAGAAGATCGGTCAAGGTACTTATCGATTACAAAATATTCAAGGGGAAGCTAACCTACTCCCCGTTAATGACCAGATTCTCAAGCACTACATCATCTAGCCTTTAGGGAAGCTCCTCCTTTGTACATAAATAAAAGTATAGTTTTCACTTTTCATTTCATTCTCAGCTTCTACGTTGTTTTCCATTTGTTTTCTAGAATTTTCTAGCTTGTTCAATTTTCAGATATTTTGTTTTTCTTCTTGAAAACTTCCATCTCAGGTTTCTCGAATTTATGATAGCTTAGTATCAGTTATGCTTCTAAATATTAGCACATTTGGTGTCAATATCCTTATAACTTTGTGACCTGTCTTCCAGACACATCCCATCTTAATTATACACCTTTGTCATGCACTACCTCAAGTTAGATATAGTAGAGGAACACAACTCATCAATATACAAGAATAGTACGATGAAGAATAGAACCATGGACCTTTGAGATGAACAAAGTTCATCATGCACAAATAATCCAAAATATCTGAAATATAGTAATCAAATCCATACGGACAAATATATATATATATATATATATATATATATATATATATATATATATATATATAATGTATAAGAATGAATAGTAAGATGATTACAAATGAGAATGAGGGCTCTCTTATATACCCATGCAAGGGTTCCCTTAACCAATAGTCATGTCCTTTGAGACATGTCCTTTCATTATTAATAATTATTATTTATTAATTATCATTTAATTATTATGTTATTAATATATATTTTATATGTATATTTATGTTCATAACATTGTCTTCCCCTTAAAAATGCTTTGTCTTCAAAGCATACTTTATGGAAGACTTATCTCTTGCTCTAGTTTGTAATTATTGTCTCTTGATTCTTCATTCTTGAGTTAGTAATTGTTGAGGACCTAAGACGATAGGATATTCTAAGCACTGAGTAGAACTATCGAACTATAAAGGAGTCTTCCCATCCTAATTTGATCTTCTGCAGATTTGGGTTTTTATAGGGTTCTTGGAAAAAAATTGATACATTCATACTCCCATGATAGCTTCTATTTTGACCCGCACTTGTAGTGGAAGTAATATTCTTCGACATAGCGTTTATTTGTTTCTGTTGATACATTGATTGGATGAAGTATCGAATTTTATGATTAGGATGTCGATAAGGCATCCTTGCAACTTGATATTTACTTTGTATACTTGTATCTTTTTCTTGATTAATTTTTGGAATTGAGTCTTATTCATACCACTAGATTTTTTTTACTTCGACATTTGAAGACCTCTTTACATGAGTTGTAAGGTTGACTAGATCTATATTAATTCCTTTATCCAAATTTGGGACTTTTACATCTAAACACTTCTCTAGCTCCATAGGTTCAATCATTGTCTCTTTATCAACTATTGATGTTTTGCGATCTATCTCTTCTCGTAAAGACTTTTTATCATGCTTCAGACTTTTAATTTGTGTTAGTAAATCCTGATTATGTTGTTTTAATTGTAAAAGTTATTTTTTATCTTCTGACTTGTCATCTTTATTTTTTATTCTAGATTCTCCTTTCTTTCATCCTTTAATATTTTAATTTGTTCTAGTAAATTTTGATTAAGGTTCCTTAGGCAGGATATTTCTTTCTTTTCTTCAGTTAATTTCTCGTTGAGACCTTGATTTTCTTGTTCCAACTTTTGAAAACATTGCTTCTTCTCCTTGGACTTCATGATTTTTGCAAGTAGTTTCTGATTATGATTTCTTAGGCGGGAAACATCTTCGTCTTTTTCAATGATGATCTTGTCACATTCTTTATGTCGATCTTGCAAATTTTGTATTGACTTCTGGTTATCTTGAAGGATCGCCTCTAATATGTCCTTCAGGTCTTCTGATGATGGAGCTTCTGAAATTGACTTCATTGCAATGTCATGTAATGTGATTTTCTTCTTATAAGAAAATGTCAAAAACTGTATCCTTGTGTTGAAAATAAAAGTACCCAATGTATCTACCCAAGTTGACCCTAGAATTATATCAACATTGTCTTGATACATTGATACCACATTGAATTGACCTATGAATTTGTAATCACCAATAGATAATTGTAGGTTCTTAATTTCATATTTTTTATCGGAAAAACACGTGTCATTTTCAATTATATTTTTTTTTTTAACCAATAATTGGGTCACAAGGTCAACATTAATGTGATTTTTCCTAGCGTTCAGGCAAATAGCATTTTTTCCTTGAATAATCCCATTAACTTCTAATAAGGGATCCGCATATTTTTTATAAGTATGAGGAAATCTTCCTTGTTTTTCACCACGAAACTCCATTTATATAATTATATGTTTGAACCTTGAAATGTAATAATAATATATATTACTTTTCTTCACCCTTATTTTATTTTTATCTTCACTTTCCTCTCTCTAATATATATATATATATATATATATA
>ML779416.1:308368-324414 GCA_009831015.1 Picea engelmannii
TGTTTTCCTTTGCAACGCCTATCCGCCTGCAACTCATCCCACCATAAGGTCGCGTGGCCCTTCAACTTGGTGACCGCATGTCTTACCTTCTTGTCCTCTTCGATATCCTCATAATTGAAGTAGGTATCGAGTGCTCGGATCCAATCCAGCAACTCTTCTGCATTTAGACTCCCCTCATAGACGGGAATGTCCATTTTAGTCTTTGAGCTCATTCTGGCAATGGCTCTAATCAACCTCTCTGTCAAGGTATCTTCTGTTGAGACCTCTTCGGCATCGTGTCCAGCTTCCTCTTCAATCTCGGAATCACTGAACTCTGCTGCACCAGCACCACGTCTTTGGGTGGTCTCCATCTCCTCCATCCTTGCTCGGAGATCTCGCATCTCTCGTTCCATCTCAGCATTACCTGCTGGCCTACCCCTTCTTCAGGCATCCCTGTCTTCACGATCAGGAGACCGCCTTTCTCTTCTGGGCGGCATGGCGGAATCCTCTTCTCTCTGCTACCTGAACAAAGAGAACTCTTTCCCCGCTCTGATACCACTTGACGCAACCTGCCATCGACGGCACGGCCGCTCTCACCCAGGCCCTTCTCTAACTCTGGCCCTAAGAGTCAAAGTACTCTTCCACTCCACTCGGGAGTCCTCTACCCACAGTAAGCTCCTTCAGCGATCTCCGCTTCGGAAATCGGGAAATCAAAATTCGCGATTTCACAAATTTTGTGAGCGCAGTCACATGCAACTCAAAACCCCGAACCCCGATGGTCAACGGGTCAACCCTTTCGGATATCAGGATTTTCCCTTTCAGGATATCGCCCTTTGCGATGTCAACACTCTTTATTTTAAAACCCCGAGTTCCGAAGTGCTGATTCCCCGAGGCTTCGCCACCTGTCTCCCACTAATACTTGGGGTCCCACTCAGCCACGTCACCTCCTTCGCTCGTGCGATCGGGGATCGCGGGATCGCGATTTCAATTGTCGTGAGTTCTTTGCATTGGGAAACCCCGAATGCCGAAACCCTGATTCTCCAGATTCGTGCCACCTGTCCCTCCGACAATCGACGGTTCCCACGAAATCGGGAAATCGCTACTCGCGATTTCACGAGGTATAAATTTCTTACCCCGCCAAACTCCGAACGCCGAAACCCCGAAGTCCGATGGGCTTTAATCCTCCTCACCTGTGTTTACGGTTTATCTCCCTCGCAACTCTTCCACGATCCAACGATCCTCGGGACTTCTTGATTTCTCTCGGCAATTCCTGGCCGATGATTCCCCGCCTTGAAAACCTACCTCACTCTGAAGCTTCTTTTGGTTCAAATCTCACCTAGCTGAGCTTTATCAATTCTGATTCCTCAGAGGCTCTTCAAGTGCGTTTTAAGTGCTCGACCTCCGACAGCTCTCAAAGTGTTGAAGTCATCCAAACCCTGTACAGTTCCACCAACAGCAGCCCTGTCCTCTCTTCTCAGACTCACCTCTGAGACTTCAAATCTGTCCTACTTTTCACCTGCACGGTTCTAACAACCCAATACAACTCTGGGCAGATAAGAATAAGAGTTTAACTGTAGAGCCTCCTCAACGCACTCTATGCAGAGGAATTCGACTGCACTCGATGCAGGAATCTCCTGGCTCAAACAGGGAAACAATTGAAACTTATTTCCTCATTCTCTCAGGTTTCGAACCTGCCATGCAATAACATATGCAGCATATAGAAGAAAGGCATAAAAAGAAGCAAGTATGCAACAGCATAATATCAACAACACACAGAAAACAAACACAGCCATGGAATTGAATCAAAGTCTTTCTTCTATTAATTCAATATGTACATGGGTGTTCTTCACAAGTTCTCTGCTTTCTCTTCTTTCTGCATGAATGAGAATGATAATACAATGATACAAAGGAGGGTGCCTATATTCCGTTTTCCCTCTCAAAAGTAAAACTGTCTAATCTACAGTTAATTCCTATCTAACAATATTAAAACTATTAAATGCCTTCCTATATATAATATAATACAAGTGCGCTCGGCTTTGAATGCCTTCATTTAAATGACGACGCAACAATCTTCAAAATAATTCAAAAATGCATGTGCCGGCACTGCCCAGCTGTATTCTCTTTATCCACACGCTGGATCGCTTGATGAAGTCGTAGATGCTCCTGCATCAAAACCCCAAAAAATAAAAATGGTAGCTGGGCCAAATTCCATATGGGTCTCCTAAACCAAACGGTACATAGTCTAGTTGGGACCGTGTACCGAGGAGTACCCCTTGTTGTTGTCACGTGAATTTTTCCCCGTCAACACTTGGCTAACCACAATTCATCTAAAAGGTACTTTTATTATGATATTCATAAAACTAATTGTTTGTAAAAATATAGTGTTTTCATCATTAGAGAGAATTTGTTTTCAAGTTAATTTAATAAAACAATAATGGCATTCATGTATCATACCTTTTTTTTTTCTTAAAAAAAATAATGCTTGTACTAAATGAACAAGTTTAATACCTAAAAATTACAATCAAATGATTTATTAAGCATGGAATTATACAACTTTTTATCCCATCTATCTTAGACAAAATACTTGCATGAGAATTTCAAAGTCATAACATAAGCTCTCTTTATTCATATATCTTAGGTATCTTCATAGTTGTGAAACATGGATTATCATAATTAATAGGATAATCTTAGGCATCTTTTGGATTGCCTGGAAAACAACATAACTTCAAGGCCTTATTTAAAATCAAAGAAACAAAAACTAATCTTTCAACTCGATAACTTTTATAACAAGATATAGCATGTATACCTAGACCTAGACCTTGTCTTTCCTTGCCATGTCTAGCTTTGCTTAGCTTTATCATGTATTTCCTTGCCTTGCCTTTCCTTGCCTTGCATTTCCATACCTTGACCTAAACCTATACCTAGACATTCCCTTTCCATGCCTTTCCTTGTCATGCCTTGTCTTGTCATGGTCTATGTCACGGTCTAGGTCATGTTCTATGTCATGGTGTAGGTCTAGGTCTTCGTCTACATCTACGTCTAGGTCTAGGTCTAGGTCTATTTCATGGTCATGGTTTAGGTCTAGGTCTATTGCTGACATGTCCAAGTTGCAACTCGTGATAAAACTCAAATAGAGACTCAAATGGACAAACTGTCAGTTGCATTGAATCTGGGGCACCGGGTTTCAGCTAGTGGGGCCCCTCCATTGTCATTCCATTGCTCAAAAAATCATTTGTTGTAGGATCTTCGGGACTAGGGTTTTTCTCAATGAGGCATAGTGAAAATTTTGAATAATAGGTCAATTTTCATGAACACTATGTCGATTGATTGTGGGTAGTGTGGTCATGTGGGCCTTGGCCAAACAGATGTGTTGGAGCTTACGAAACTCTGTTATGCTGCTCGGTTTGGATTTTATGCCCCCAGACCAAATTGACAACATGTCCCTGAATGGCTTGAGAAGGCGAGTTTCAACTCACGATAAAACTAAAATCGGGACTTGGATGGAGGAATCGTTGGTTGCATTGGATCTGGGGCACCAGGTTTCAGGTAGTGGGACCCCTTTGTTATCATTATGTTGCCTAGAAAGTGTTTGTTGTAGGATCTTTGGGACTAGGGTTTTTCTCAATGAGGCATAGTGAAAATTTTCAACAAGAGGTCGATTTTCAAGAACATTGTGTCGAGTGATTATGGGTCACGTGGTCATGTGGGCATTGGCTAGACAGACGTGTCAGAGCTTACAAAACTCCATTATGATGCTTGGTTTGTATTTTATGCCCCTGAACCAATTTTTCAACATGTCCCTGAATGACTTGAGGAGGTGACTTTCAACTCACGATAAAACTAAAATCGAGACATGGATAGATGAACCATCAGTTGCATTGGATCTGGGGAACCAGGTTTCATCTAGTGGGGCCCCTTTGTTGTCATTTTGTTGCCCGAAAAAGTATTTGTTGCAGGATCTTTGGGACTAGGGTTTTGCTCAATGAGGCATAGTGAAAATTATGAACAAGAGGTCGATTTTCAAGAACGTTGTGCCAATTGATTGTGGGTAGTGTGGTCATATGGGCCTTGGACAAACAGACATGCGAGAGATTATGGAACTTCGTTATGATTCTCGATTTGGATTTTATGCCCCTAGACCAAATTACGAACATGCCCCTGAATGGCTTGAGGAGGCAAGTTGCAACTCGTGATAAAACTCAAACCGAGACTCGGATAGACGAACTGTTGGTTGCATTGGATCTGGGGCACCGAGTTTCTGCTAGTGGGTCCCCTTTTTTGTCATTCTATTGCCTGGAAAAGAGTTTGTTGCAGGATCTCCAAGACTAGGGTTTTTCTCAATGAGGCATAGTGCAAATTTTGAACAAGTGGACTATTTTCAGGAACATTGTGTCAAGTAATTGTGGTTAGCGTGGTCATGTGGGCCTTGGAAAAATAGATGTGCATGAGCTTACAAAACTCTGGTGTGATTCTTGATTCAGATTTTATGCCCCCGGATGAAATTTCCAACATGCCCCTGAATGGCTTGAGGAGGCGTGGTGCAACTCGAAAAAACTCAAACCAAGACTCGGATGGAAAAACCATCTGTTGCATTGGATCCGAGTCACCAGTTTTCAGCTAGTGGGGGCCCTCCATTGTCATTTTGTTTCCCGGAAAATCATTTGTTGCAAGATCTCTAGGACTAGGGTTTTTCTTAATGAGGAATAATGCAAATCATAAACAAGAGGTCAATTTTCAAGAACAATTTGTCAAGTGATTGTGGGTAGTGTGGTCATGTGGAGCTTGGTCAAATAGACATGTGGGATCTTACGAAACTATGTTATGCTTTTCGGTTTGTATTTTATGCCCCCGGACCAAATTACCAACATGTCCCTAAATGGCTTGAGGAGGTGAGTTGCAACTTGCGATAAAACTCAAACTAGGAATTGGATGGATGAATCGTCAGTTGCATTGGATCTGAGGCACCGGGTTTCAACTAGTGGGGCCCCTCTATTGTCATTTAGTTTCCCAAAAAAGCGTTTGTTGGAGGATCTTTGGGACTAGGGTTTTGCTCAATTATTATTACATATGTTTGACAATTTAACACCTTGTAAGGCTAGACAAGGCAAGGCATGGCATGGCGAGGCATGGCATGGCATGGCAAGGCGTGGCATGGAAAGGCAAGGCATGGCATGGAATGGAAAGGCATGGCATGGAAAGGAAAGGAAAGGCAAGGAAAGGCATGGCATGGCATGGTAAGGCATGGCTTGGTGTATTGCAAGGCATGGCATGGCATGGTAAGGCATGGCATGGCAAGGCATGGCTTGGTGTATTGCAAGGCATGGCATGGAAATGCAATGCATGGAAAGGCATGGCATGGCATGGAAAGGAAAGTCATGGCATGGCATGGCAAGGAAAAGCATGGAAAGGCATGGCATGGCATGGCATGGTATGGCATGGAAAGGCAAGGANGGTAAGGCATGGCATGGAAAGGCATGGCTTGGTGTATTGCAAGGCATGGCATGGAAATGCAATGCATGGAAAGGAATGGCATGGCATGGAAAGGAAAGTCATGGCATGGCATGGCAAGGAAAAGCATGGAAAGGCATGGCATGGCATGGCATGGTATGGCATGGAAAGGCAAGGAAATTCAAGGCATGGCATGGGAAGGCATGTAATGGCATGGAAAGGCAAGGCAATGAAAGGCATGGCATGGCATGGCATGGCATGTCAAGGCAAGGCATGACATGGCATGGCATGGCATGGAAAGGATGGTAATGCAAGGAAAGGCATGGCATGGAATGGCATGGCAAGGAAATCCAAGGCATGGCATGGCATGGTATGGCATGGAAATGAATGGCATGGCAAGGAAAGACAAGGCATGGCATGTAATTGCATGGCATGGCAAGGCAAGGCATGGCATGGCAAGGCACGGCATGGCATGTCATGGAAAGGCATGGCATGGAATGGCATGGCAAGGAAAGGCATGGCATGGAAAGGCAAGTCATGGCATGGAAATACATGGCATGACATGGCAAGGAAAGGCAAGGTAAGGCATGGCATGGTAAGGAAAGACATGGCATGGAAAGGCAAGGTATGGTATGGCATGGCAAGGCAAGGCATGGTAAGGCATGGCATGGAATGGCATGGAAAGTCAAGGAAAGGCATGGCTTGGTGTATTGCAAGGCATGGCATGGGAAGGCATGGCATGGAATGTAAAGGCAAGGCAATGCAAGGCATGGCATGGCATGGCATGGCATGGCATGGAAAGGCAAGGCATGGCATGACAAGGGAAGTCAAGGCATGGCATGGCATGGCATGGAAAGAAAATGCAAGGCATGGAAAGGCAAGGCATGGCATGGCATGGCATGGAAAGGCAAGGCATGGAAAGGTAAGGCATGGCAAGGCATGGCATGGCATGGCAAGGAAAGGCATGCCTTGTCAAGGAAAGGAAAGGCAAGGAAAGGAAAGGCATGGCATGGAATGGCATGGTAAGGCAAGGCAAGGGAAGGATAAATAAACATAGTTCCCTAAAAACAAAAAAGAACCACAACATACAAGAATATCATAACAACCATAACATGAAGCCAAAATTTCAAGCATTCATAAATTTGAAATATTCGTTCAATTATTCCTTTTACATACCTATGGTCATTCAAGTATACCATCGGGATCACTTCTAATATTGATGGTATCCATTAACTTCTCGTGCTCATATTAAGGCAAGAAGTATCATACCTTTGATGATTTCTTACTTGTAATTGTTTGTAGTTGGAGGTTTGTACCAACAACCAAGTTCATAAAGTGGTATACAGCTTCACCTGGTCTATAATATTGAAATACATAACCATCATTATTATGTGTTCTTTCATCCTGTATGAGATATTATCCTTTAATAACCATCGACCGAATCGTAAATTCAATGCCTTCAAAGTCTATTATTGGTTGCATGAGGGTATGTTTTACCTCTAAGCAACGTGATAACCAATAATCAGTGCCCCATTCATTGCCTCTTGGTGCAACCACTGATTATATGTTCCCTTCAAACAAAGGAGTGCCAACACGTGAGTTCACTAAATGACCAAAACATAAAACATCGATGATAGTTATTCAAAATTTAATAGAAGGTTTCATCGAACCTGGCAGTACGAGATCTGAGACGTGATCAAAATCTACTGAAATATTTGATTGGTCCTCCTCTGATTGGGAAAATTCCATAGTGATACATGATCCCATATATCAATCCATAATGTCAATTCACAATCATCTCATTCATTACTACTACATGGACCACATAAGCAAGAGATTTTTCTCGTCCATATTTCAACTATTGCATTGCCTGATGTTCGAACTGAATGGGATCCATGAGTGCCTTGGATTTTTTTGCATTCATACCAATGTGATCAATCTACTTTAACCACCTTCAAAAAATATCTATGTACATTTATTTTCATGTGTGATTAGTCTTCATGGGTTCATGTTCCCCCTCCCATTACCGAAGAACACCATTCAACGATGGATTTCACATATTGAATGAGGGAAGTAGTTGTGAACTTCATTTATTTCCTATGTAATGTTCTTTTATGCATGTGCCTACTCCATCATGCTCCCATTACATGTGTTCAGACTCGAAATAGTTCCAAATGTGTGGTACCTTGAGTTTTTTGTGCAACATACACAACCATTGAAATACGCGAGCATTTTTTGTTGGCATGTTTTCAGACAAAGGCAGAGTATGCATGTTTGTCATTGATGGCAAAGATCATGACCAACAGCACAATGATGATCACATGGAAAGATCAGAAGCTAAACTCCATTTCGGGTATCAGAAGCTAAATTCTATTTCGGAGTTTTGGATACCGGGAGTTGGAAGTGTCGAAACACTTCATCACAGAAATGTCGAAATGTGAAACACCGAAATACCGGACCGTTGATCTAACTCCATTTCGGAGTTTCGGATACCGGGAGTTGGAAGTGTCGAAACACTTCATCATAGAAATGCCGAAACGCTGAAATGCAAAACACTGAAATACTGGACCATTGATCTGACTCCATTTCGGAGTTTCGGATACCGGGAGTTGGAAGTGTCGAAACACTTCATTACAGAAATGCCAAAATGTGAAAAGCCGAAATATCGGACCGTTGATCTGACTCCATTTTGGAGTTTCGGATACTGAGATTTGGAGTGTCGAAACACTTCACCACAGGAATGCCGAAATGCCGAAATGCGAAAAACACCTTTTGGTATAGGTTTCAGATACCGGGAGTTGGAGTGTCGAAACACTTCACCACAGGAATGTCGAAATGAGAAAAACACCTTTTGGTGTAGGTTGTGGTCACCATCAGTGGTCATGTGAGAGGGAGGATCTAACACCAAGATAAGCTCCTTTTCAGTGATCGTAACATGAAGAGTCAAGACTCTTCACCACAGGAATGTCGAAATACCGAAATGCAAAATGGTGAAATAAACACAAGACCCTGCGGATTTAATCCAACGGTGCTAGTTATTTGAGCATTTGATCGAAGGGCTATTGTTGATCTTTATGATTAACTGTTCAGTTATGATTCAGTTAGCATAACTGAATCATGGTTCTTGGACGGTTGGTGATTCAGTTGCTGAGGCATTTTTTCCCAAGAAGATTTGAGGTGTAACCCAAGAGGAAGTGGATAAAAGATATACGTTGTGACTGTGCGCGTGTGGTTGTGCAGAGTGAAAAATGAATTGAACCGTAGAAAGGTAAAATTACAGTATGCACAGTGGAAAGAAAACATAGAGATGAGGAACAGAAGCTTAATATAACAGAATAGTGGAAGATAATAGAAAGTGCACATATCAAAGATGCATATCTGTGAGAAGAAGATAAATCCAAGGTATGCATGCTGAGACAGAGGATAAGATCAGAAAGATGAAGAGGATGCAAGAAGGGAGACACTAATGCAGGCAAATCAGATCGGCATAGCTGAACAGTAATAAGCCTGGTAAGCAAATGAAAATTATTGAATCACTGTAATAAATTCACAGAAAGCAAAGTTTTATATTTTAGGGTGGTTGGGAGGTTCTAGGGAGGACTGTTGTCCTCAGAGGTTCAAGTGGGTGCTTGAACACAGGGAGTTGTAGCTTCCATCTGGTTGCAGCCAGAGAAACCAGGGTGGCAGGGTGGTGTAAGGGAGAACAAGTGTTCTCTGTTATACAGGTTGGAGCCTGTGTAACTGGAAATTGGTGCTTCCATCCAGTTGGTGCTGGAACACGTAGGGATTTGGTGCTTCCTTCTAGTGGGTGCTAGAGAAACCAGAGATTTGGTGCTCTCAAATAATTTGGTGCTTGTATAAGTGGAAGTAGGTGCTTCCATCCAGTCGGTGTTGGAACACTCAGGGAGTTGGTGCTTCCTTCTAGTGGGTGCTAGAGAAAACAGAGAGTTGGTTCTCTCAAACAAGTTGGAGCTTGTAAAACAGAGGTAGTATCCTCACATTGAGTTGGTGCTCAATTATAGATGATGTATATAACTTAAAATATTTCCTATCATTTCGAAGAAGAAGAGGTTTTCTCCCTTTATGGGTTTCCTCGTGAAAATTTGTCTTTGTGTATATATTATGTGTGATTGATGCTCATTATTTATGTTTTCCATATGTTGTATAATATTGATGATCACTTGAATAAAGATTAAGAATGTTTTAATAGACTTAAAATTGTTTAAGCACAATAACAATTGATTCACCCCCCCCTCTCAGTTGTCTTAGTAATTTCAACATTTTTTAACTGGCTTGTTCTACCATCTGACCAAATCCAATTTTGATCCATCTGTATGTTATTCTCCTTAAGGTGATTTTAAAACAAATGAAATAAATGTTGTATGTAGGCTAAGTCATGGCATTGATCATAGCTTATGTAGAACTGATACTCCTTCAATATAAATTTGTTTTCTTTGTTATTATCTATCCCATGCATGTATGTGATATAGACCATTATGTCGACTTGCCCTGAGTGATAATATTGGATTTGAATCTCATTTTGAGGTTGAAGGGTGTAGCTCTCAAAAAAATCAACCATTGATAAGACAATACCAACGGGAAATGTATCTTTTCATATTCTAAAATGTTCATCCTGCCATCAAGCCACATGGACATGTTGAACATATTGTCATGTATTTTCGATGAAGTCCTTCATGAAGTCACATACTCGTACCTGAGAAGTCACCAATTGTATATTTTTTCTCTCCTTCCCTCCATCAATATCATATGCAACATATTTAAAGCTTTGCAAGGCAACCTCCTTAGTCCCCAATTCATACTCATCGCTTACATGGATGCAATTTCTTAGTAATGGCATTCCATCATCTCTGGGGCATGTCCCATCTAAGCAAGTTTTTTGATAAAATCCACGACCCTATGCCCTTGTACACAAGATATTGTGAATAAAGTCTCTAGATGACGACAATGGAAATATAACTAAGCATTCCTACAAAAGGGTGTTATGAAAAACATGAAATGTGTATGTGTATGTGTGTGTGTGTCATAATAATAACCATACTCAATGTGATATCTACAACAACATGTGTTACGAATTGTGTTTATTCGAACATACCAAGGCTTGAATTTATGGAAAGATATTTGGCCCAAGCCAAGCACACTATGTATTGTCCTAAATATCTCATACAATTCCATTTGTGTAATGTCAATAAAGTGTTTAATATGTGGTTCACAGTCCCTCGATCCCATTCTCAATTTTAGTACATCTTTGTGGTTGGAAGAAGGCCTAGTGTTCTCATGCAGAAACTTGTATACTAGTCCCTTAACTGCTCCAATTAACTTCATGTCAGACTGAGGTATCCTACCAGTGCATAACACAAATCATTTGGGCTACCTATGTCAAGGTTATCTCATCTATGAGAATACTTTCTAAGGGTTTTGATATTGCATTTCATGAGATGAGAGGTTTGTTGTAGCAAACGATGTTTTATTGTGATCTTGCTAACAATTGATTGTGACAAGACACATTGGGCTGCATTATGATCTTTAGAACTAGATTTATTATCAATTCTTTTAAAATCATCTACAAGGTTTCTAGCAATATGATGACTTGTTCTAAAATTTTCACTATTTTAATGCCTAAAATTCTCCTAACAGCAGCCAAAATTTTATATTTTAACAAAGCCAAACATAATTGACATTTAGTGGCATTGGATTTTGGTTCAAAACATTATTTAATGATTTTACAAGAACAATAACGAATAGTATGATTAGGTAACTTACCTTCAAGTGATTCTAGATCACTTTCATCCACCTGAATGCATTTAGGATTTCTTCCCCACACACGGCTCAATCTAGGTAGGGACGATGAACCCCTATTCTGGCACTCTTGACCTCCCTGCTGTGGAGTTAACAATGTTGCAGTTCTTTCCCCTTCAATCAATAGAGGATCAATTATGGTAGGAGAGTGGACATGGGATTGACTAGTTTCTGGAACTTCTGAATGTCCAACAAGAGGTTGCACCACAGGAATTTCTTCACCAAAATGTTGTGCACTAGTCGCTTCTCTAATTTCATCCATTGTATAATCAACTCCAATCAAATCTTCCATCATATGGTCATCCAAAACAAGTTGTCTTGATGAGATACTGATTAGATTGGTCTCTACTTAAATCCTACGCTTTGCTTGTGGTGATGGAGGAGAAACAACAACGACATCTATTCTTCTAGAAATTGTCTTGCCCTCTTCTGGAAGCCTACTCTTTGACATATGTAAATTTTCCTTTACTCTTTCTTCTTCTACCTTTTCGATAGGTTTATCTTTCCTCGAGGACTTTCTTTCTTGATTCCATAGGTTCCCCATGTTTAAAGAGAAACATTGGCTTCCAAGCACCCCACCACAAATTTGTCTTGGTATTACACAAGCATGCACAACTAACAATACCAATTCCAAGTGGACAAATTTGTCTTCTATTACAAAAGAAGACACAAATAACAATTCCAATTCCAATTGGACAAATTTGTCTTGGTATTACACAAGAATACACAACTAATAATTCCAATTCCACTTGGATACATTTTTCTTGGTATTACACAAGAAAACACAACAATTCAAATTCCAATTGGACGAGTTTGTCTTGGTATTACACAAGAAGACATAACAAAAAAATTGTCTTGGTATTACATAAGAAGACACAACTAACAATTCCAATTGGACAAATTTGTCTTCCAATTCCAAGAATACGCAACCAACAATTCCAATTCCACTTCAACAAATTTGTCTTCCAATTCCTCACACAATTGTCTTGCAATAGCACAAAATTGTCTATGAATTAAACAACAAGACAAAAATAACAAAAATTTATATGTTCATGTTATTTTTGCATGCATATGTCGAGCTTATTCAATTTTATGAGATAGATAAGGTAGAGGAGTGTGTTTGGCACATAAAACTACCCAGCAAGAACGTGTGCACATTCCTAGAACACGTGCACACTAAAGCGTGTGTGCATTCTAGGAACGTGTGTGTGTTTTAGGAACGTGCACGCGTCCCTATTGGGCATGGATCAGCACACAACCTCAAGGATTTAAAGTCACAAGAGTGTATGCTCGCTCTTAATGAAATAGATATAGCATTTATGATAGACCAAACATCTTTATGAATAAAGATGTATAGGCATTTGGGGACAACTAACACATAAGGGCTTAGGATTGAAAGTGTTTTGAAGCATAGAACAATGGTTAGAGCACCAAGATGTGGGTGCAAGGGTTGTGGGGCCTTTAACAAAAGGTATATGTATAGAACACTTAGGGCTCAAGTGTGAGGGGGTTTAAGGGTCGAGTATAGGTTATGCCTAGGCTTATATGGAGCTAGGGGGGTCTAGGTCATGGTCTATGTCAAGCTCTAGATCATGGTCTAGGTCACGGTCATGGTATAGGTCTAGGTCATGGTCCAAGTCTAGCTCTATCTATATGTCGTGGTCTAGGTCATGGTATAAGTCTAGATCTAGATCTATGTCGCAATCTAGGTCATGGTCTAGCTCTAGATATAGGTCTATGTCATGGTCATCATATAGGTCTAGGTCATGATCTAGTTCATGGTCTAGATATTTCCATGTCTATATATTGCTACATATAGGTCTAGGTCTAGGTCTTGACATGTCTAGGTCAAGGCCATTTATTTCCTTGTGATGTAGAGAGGGGGGGTGGAGAGAGAGGAAGAAAGAAAGTGTGAGAGGGGGGGAGGGGAAGACAAAGAGAGTGTGTGAGTGAGGGAGAGGGAGACAGAGACGAGGGGTAGAGAGAGAGAGAGTGAGAGGAAGGGGGGTTAGATAGAAGAAAATAGAGCAAGGTGGGGAGAGTGGGGGAGAGAGGGAGAGGGGGATATAGGGAGCGAGAGAGCGAGAGAGAGAGAGGGTTAGATGCAAGAGGTAAAGAGAGAAGGGGTTACATATGGATTTTTTGAGAGTGTGAGAGGGTGGGAGAGGAATACCAAGAGGGGGGGTAGAGAGAGAGGTGGTATATGTAGGAGAGAGAGAATAGATATAGGGGGAGGGAGGAGCAGAGAGGGAGAGAGGAGGGGGGTAGAGAGAGAGTGTGTGAGAGTACATATAGATAAGTGTTTTGTCATACATAATCTAGGTCATGTCGAACAATGAACATTGGTTGTGAACAATACAAAATCAAGGAAATTTAACCTTTTACGCTTGTTACCAGGTTGTAAATAGCTAACAAGAGCAGTCTAATCTTAAAGAAAGTACAAATAAAAATTGTTCCAGTAATACATAATCTATACCAATCTCATAAGAAAAAATATCAATCATGGATTTTTGATAATATAAAATCAAACAATGGGAAATCTTAGAGACATGAGAAAACTTGACAATGAAATCAAATCAAATCACCAAAAAGGTAATAAATGTGAAAGATAATATGATTTAAAAATGAATTAAGAAAAACATTCAAATAAGGATAAATATTCCTTAAAAATAATATTGAATCCACTAAAAGATTATGCTTATATTAAATTCAAAAAGCAAAATCAATGTACCATAATCATCATTAAACCATGTGAAATAATTATTAAACAGTAGGTGAATGGTCATATCCATAAAATATCATTATTATACAAGAGGTATAGGCATATTTCACTTAGGGCTTGGGTGTGGAGGGGGTTAAGGGTAGAGTATAGGTTATGCCTAGGCTTAGATTCAAGTGGAGGGGTCTAGGTCATGATCTAGGTCATGGTCATGTTCATATAAGTACTCGTATAACTACTCCATTGAAAGAAGAAGAAAAATTTAACACTCACCTTACAGGCGAGGCTACATTTCTCTATTTCACATATCCTTTATTATTTTTTAGCCCTACCTCGCCTTTAGAAGACGTTTGGATTTCTTCGACATCTACAAATGAAATAATAAAACAGAACTCACTCGTATTTATGGTAAAATATTTTATCAATAAATAAAACAAATTATGATACCGACATACCTCCACCACCTAGAAAACTAGTTCTCTATCCTCCTCTCTGCTCGGTTGTCTTTCTCCTCTCTTTCTCCCGGACTAGAGAACCAACGCTCTTATCTCCTCTCTTTCTCCCTGACTAGAGAACCAACGCTCTTATCTCCTCTCTTTCTCCCTGACTAGAGAACCAACGCTCTTATCTCCTCTCTTCTCTGTCATTTTCTTCTCTATGATCTGYCCTATTTTATTTTAAGTCCTTTTATCACCCACTCATTGGACTTCAAATTAATTTAATTTTGATTTTAGGAACAAAAACAATTGTCCCACACTTCGAGTCCCATCCCTATCATTTTTCATTTTTAACAACACCATTGGCACGCACCTCAATTTTCCATGCCTTGCATTGCATTGCATTGCCATGTCTTTTATTGACTTGAATTTCCATGTCATGCCATGCCTTCCCTTTGAGATAGAAGAGGTTGAGGAGTGTGCTTGGCACATAAAACCACCTATCAAGAATGCGGGTGCGTTCCTATAACTTGTTCGCGGCCAAGGATGAGTACTCAACCTAAGGGATTAGCATTGAAAGTGTTTTAAATCATAGAACAATGGTTAGAGAACCAAGATGTGGGTGCAAGGATGTTGTGGCCTTTAACAAGAGGTATATGCATAGTGCACTTAGGGCTCAAGTGTGGAGGTGGTTAAGGGTCGAGTATAGGTTATGCCTAGTCTTAGATGGAGCTAGGGGGGTCTAATTCATGGTATAGGTCAATCTCTATTTCATGGTCTAGGTCATGGTCATGTTCATGGTCATGGTATAGGTCTATATCATGGTATTGGTCTAGCTCTAGGACTATTTCATGGTCTAGGTCACGGTCTATGCTCTAGGTCATGTTCTATGCTCTAGGTCTAGGTCTAGGTCTTGACATACCTTCCCATGTCTAGGTATTGCTATGTCTAGGTCTTGTTATGTCTAGGTCTAGGTCTAGGTCTATGTCTAGGTCTTGACATGTCTAGGTCAAGGCCATTTATTTCCTTGCGATGTACCAAACTTGTTATAGTGTGTGAGAGTCTGAGAGGGAGACAGAGGAATACATAGAGGGGGTTATATAGAGAGAGTATGAGAGTGTCAGAGTCAAAGAGAGGAAGACAGGAAGAGTGGTAGAGAGAGAGAGGAAGAAATACTGTAAGGGGGGAAGAGAGGAAGGTAGAGAGGGCGGTGGAGAGAGAGGAATAAGAGAGTGTGAGGGGGGGGGTAAAGGAAGACAAAGAGAGTGTGTGAGAGTGAGTGAGAGGGAGACAAAGAGGGGGGGTAGAGAGACAGGGAGGAAGGGGGAGAAAGGGAAGGGGGGTAGATAGCGAAAAAGAGAGCAAGGGGGAGAGTGGGGGACAAAAAGGGAGGGGGATATGGTGGGAAAGAGAGGGAGGGTTAGATGAAATAGGTAAAGAGAGAAGTGGGGTAGAGAAAAAGAGAGGTCAAGAGTGAGATGAAGAGAGAGAGAGGGAGGATGGAGAGAGAAAATAATATTAGAAGAGAGGTTGAGACTGATATGGATAGAGAGAGGGATGTATAACTAGGGGTAAAGAGAAAGAGATGGGGAGGGAGATAGAAATAGAGGTAGAGAGAGAATGAGACTAACAATGAGGAGAGAGAG
>ML779416.1:326707-390802 GCA_009831015.1 Picea engelmannii
CTTTCTTATTTTGTAATTCTTTTCTTTAATTATCTTCAGGGCCTACATGTACTTCCTTCTTCAATTCACTTTGTCATCTTCAAAACTTCATTTCTCCTCAACCATGAGGATCCACGTGACGTGCCACATACCACTGGAAACAAAATGATGTATAATATCCATCCATGGGTGTTGTATCTTCATGTGCATTTTCCTTCATGTCCAAATACCTTCATCAATATTGCGGTCCAAAACCAATGACTAGGGTTGACATCAATGACAACAACCAATCTTCCAACAATCTTCCACTTTGTCATTGATGGAAAAAATCACTCTCCCCCTATTATCATGATCCCAATTACTCTCCCCCTTTGACATCAATGGAAAATGGTAGGGTTTCTCCCCCTGAGTTTAATGGCAAAAGGAACCTTCTTCTTTGGGGTTGCTCCCCCTGAACATGTGGCACTCAATAATACTTCATCCTTATTTTTGGTCTTTGGGACTTTTTCTTCCTTGGAATCCTTTTGTGTGGATTTTGTCTTATCTCTCTTCTTCATGTCTAGGATGTATATGTTGTTCAGTCTTCTTATTGCAGTTGCAACCAATCTTCCTGAGTTATTTTCTCTGATTTTACATTTTCAGGAGTCAAACGTAAGAGTGTATCCTTGATTTTCAGGAGTCAAACGTAAGAGTGTATCCTGCTTTTACATTTTCACTTCCAAGATTTACAGTTCCTTTTCCAAGTATTTTGGTAGATGAGTCATCTCCAAATGCAACATTTCCACCCCTTTTCTTCAAGATGACAAATTTGCTTTGATCTCCAGTCATATGAGATGAGCACCCACTGTCTATGAACCATTCATCTTCTTCTTTGCATTCTTTAGCGACCATTGCTATTCGAAAATTTTCATTGTGTGTAATTTCTTTACTTTTCCATGTAGTAGTTGGTATGCATACATTTGGCATATGATTATCTTCCTTCGTCTCTCTGCAATCTCATGCTTTGTGACCAATATTATTGCACTTGTAACATGCAATGGTTGGTGACAATGATGCTAGAATAACATGTCTGGCTTTTGAATTACAACTCATAAGCTTCTTCTCATTTGGATCGGTTGGAGAATTATTTGGGATTACATAGCCAATTACAATTGAGTACCAAATGTCTACTCCCAAAGATGTTAGGTAAGTTTTCACTCTATCACTCCAGTATGCATAATTTTTTCCATCAAATTTTTGAATCCCATTTGAAATGTGCTCATTGTCATCCATCTCTGCTCAGGATTTTCCTTCCAGTGGTTAAACCGTTCTAAAGGAAACCTGCTATGATACCAATTGTTGATACTGGGAGGGGGTTGAATCGGTATCAAGTACAATTTGAAAACCTTTTCAAATTATACTTAATCCATTCAATTATATCCAATGAGCAATGAACAATAGTATAAGAGTTACACCAATACACCACAATACACAATGCACAATATATGAGAAATAATCAATAGTTATTGTTCAAGGGAAGTAATGACTTCCAAAGGTAGCTATAGCTTCCAAATGTAAAGGGAGGGATAAACCTCCAAGAGGAATACAAAATCCTCCAATATCAAGAGAGACTTGAACTCTCCATCCTTGCCCCTTCCTTCCACCCAAGAATATATGATAGATAATAAAACTTTACATTAAATCATGACCATCAACCAACCATCACATAGAACCTGATAATGCTTCCTGAGACTTCTTCAATTTCTACAATTCTTCAATTATTAGAATACTTTGATCCTATAGATAATATTACTCAATTTATTCTCTGAAACTTCTCCAAGTTTCATTCCTTGAATCCTCCCCAAAAATAATTTATATAAAGAATGGTAGACTTTATTCAATTATGGTTTATTCAGGAGAGCAAACTTGTACAGAATGCCCCGCGCTCAATATTTAACATCAGATTCTGAAACTCGCACACAAGAAAATATAGGCCGTACTCTTTCCAATTAAATTTGTCCCACTTCATTTTGATTCTCTATGAAGAATTTATGATTGTTTTACCCGGAACACCTGTTTATTAACTAGCTTCAGGACTGGTCAAAAACCTTATCTTCCACAGAGTGTATCTCCATAATTATAGCGAATAAAGAGCTGAAATTTTTACCACATGTACCTTGATATGTCTTCTCAATACCATAGAAACTTCACCATATTAATATTTCTAGAAAAAAAATTATAACGAAAATGGTAAGATGACCTTAAAATAACATACCTTAGAACATATCACCAAAAGACTTCATCTTCCCTTGAAATCCGGCCTTCTTTACTTCTGATTTCCTCTTAAATTCGAATTGTGTATTAAATGAATGTATAATGATATTTATTTATACCATTTATGTCACTTCCTTTCAACATTAGGGTCAACTTGACACTTTCTTATTTTGTAATTATTTTCTTTAATTATCTTCAGGGCCTACATGTACTTCCTTCTTCAATTCACTTTGTCATCTTCAAAAATTCATTTATCCTCAACCATGAGGATCCATGTGACGTGCCACATACCACTGGAAACAACATGATGTATACTATCCATCCATGGGTGTTGTATCTGCATGTTCATTGTCCTTCATGTCCAAATACCTTCATCAATATTGCGGTCCAAAACCAATGAATAGGGTTGACATCAATGAAAACAACCAATCTTCCAACACCCATCACATGGGCACACCCAGCCACTGGGGGACTACTCAACTCTCACACAGAGGAGAACGATGCCCCATCACATGGGCATGCCCAACACTAGGCTCTCTCAAAGGTCGACTCAACTCAGTCACGGAGGAGAACGTATCTTGCAGGATGTCTCACGACGTTGCAATCATCAACACTCCCTCTCATCTAGGGAGGCATTATCCATCATGCCAAGTCTCTCACGGAAGTACTCAAACTTCATTTTGGCAAGCATTTTGGTGAAGATATCTGCAATATGATCGTGTGTAGGAAGGTACTACACATGTATTGATTTCCTCTGCACCATGTCTCTGATATGATGGTATTTTATCTCAATGTGTTTTGATTTATCGTGAAACACGGGATTCTCATAGATATTCACATGGCTCTGGTTATCACAGCTCTGGTTATCATAGCTCTGGTGTCCAATGTTAGCATCTTTATATCTTGGTATAGGGGTCTAGAATCCAAGAGGAGATTCACCTGTCCAAAGGGGGATTTTCCTACAACAGAAATTGGTGACTCCATTGGGGAACGACATTGATTTGTCTTTCCTTGGATTGTACCTTCCATTTTCCCACCTTTTAGATCATTTTTACTATTTTTTTATGATCCATTACCTTTCTCCCATCTTCACTAGCAATTTCACCAAGTTCTGTGAATTATGGGTGAGTTTTTATGCATTTTTTTGCTTTGTTTTGAGTTTTTGGGAAGATCAACGCTCCCATGTAGGCCATATCAGAGCACTAATATATAATCATATCTCCCCTATAGTGATTTACAGAGCGTTGTAGCACTATGTTCCCTTGATTTAGGGAGCGTTGATCTCCTTTTTTGGGGGTTTTTTCCTTTTTCTCATCATATTTTTGCATCCTATTTTGCAGAGATCCTTTATAGGGTTTCCACTTTGGTATGTGAAGTTGTTTGGATTGATATTTGAGTTGATATTTTATTCTTATCACTTCCTATTGTCTTGATTTGGGCTTGAAACGTTTTCAAAAATGTGAAATTGCCCTTTCTAGTTGCTTGTTTTGTCGGGACAATTTGAGTATTTTTTCTTTCTCCCTGTCTTTTCTTGGATTCTTCTATGCATTTTCTTGTACTCATTGAATGTTTGTCAGTTGTTGAATCCTTGATTGATTTCTTGTTAGAACAAGTTTCTACTTGTTTTATTTCATACCTCACCACTTTGAGTGCACTTTGTTTGATTGTTTTTGCTTCGCAGTTCTTTGTCTCCAACTTAGATCTCTTTTATCTGAAAGTACAGAAGAAAAAAGTTTGCATATCTCCTTGCATATTTAATCAAATGATGAAAGTTTACATTCATTCAGAAGTTTTCTTTGGTTTATGATTGGAAAAATAGATAGTTTCGCATAAGCACTTTCAGTTTTCAGAAACATTTGCTTGATAGTTTGGCATCGCTTTGATCTCAGAATTGAAAGTTGCATTGTCTTGAGTGTTTGATTGTGATTAAGAAGAATAGAACTCTTCTCCTTCCCGTACATAGAATTCATTTAAAGAAAGAAATGCATATCATTCTTTTGCATTCTATTGGAGTCGATTGTCTTACACATCATCAGTTTCATATCCATGAACCCTTTGATTTAAAATCCATTAAAATCAACCACGCACTAATAAAATCAATTCGAATATTTTGTTTTTAGCACACCAACAGTATCTTAGGACTAGAGTCTTTGGACTATGTGAAGTGAGTAAATTGTCCAATACTACTAAAGAGACTGTAGAATATTAAAGAGCATTCAAATCCAACTTTCGTATAAGCATATCCGGGAACCCCCTCTCACACAGGGGCTAAACACGAGGTCAAGTGAGGAAGAGCAGCGAAGATTACCCATCCAAATCTTAACCAATCGTAGTGGAAAGATCATATATTGGGGGATATTCTTGAGAAACCATTGGTTTCATTTGGTCTCGGTGCTTCGTGAACTCTAAATGCGTTCGAGGTCCTCTGGATTCCTATCATTCCAATTTTCTTTAGTTCTCTTGAAGCGCTTCGAAATTTGATATACTGCCCATATGTTCGGTCTCAAATTTCAACTGTACCCCACCGGAGGCTGACTAAGAGTTGGTAACATTAGTGGCCTTTCCTAGGTATCTACAGAGGTGACTGTGGGGGGATTCCCACGATACCTGGGGCAGACATTGTATCACACACTTAGTACCCTTGGAGGGTGATCCCGCGAAAGTGAGGTTTGCTTGCAGCGAGAAGGGATGTTACGTGGAGGTCGGGGTAACTTCTTCTCACTTCTTTGTTGGCGGCTTGATATCTCGTCTTCAGAAGATCCTTAAAATCTGTTGTTGCTTGGTTGATTTCTTTTAGTTTTCATAGGAGCGTGTTTCCTTGTTTTGCATAGTCGGCCTTAGGATCAGAATTTTCACAGTATATAAGGTATGGAAACTGACACTCATGAACCACAACATAATTTTTCTTATGAAGCAGTGATCGTAGTTCACAGTTATGAAACCGAGAGCATCGCTCCTCGAAGTGGCCATCACATTGAAGAACCGGTCCCAACCTTCGTAGAAATCTTGGCATATTTTTTGAATCTTCCATTTATTGATCCACTTGGCCAACCAATATTTGATACACCATCCACGAGATACGTTGATTTTTATTCTTCTTATCGCTTGCCGCTTGGTTCAACCATTACATCATATTTTGACATGAACCCACCAATTTTTAAATGACTTGGGAATTCATCTCTTTCCACAACTCTCGTATTTGATACTATTTGTGCTTATTTTTTAAAGAAAACATCAGTGACCCAGATGTCCCTGACTCAACCACTTGCACATTCATCTCCTCCTGCACCTGAGTTAGGTATTATTCCTGCTTCTTTTTTTCCACACATGCACATGCCAAGTGCTTTACTTGGTCGTCCCATAGCTCAAATGGACAGTATTCAAGTCGTTCACATAACCATGGTTACACAAGATAATCAACATCCATTTCACACATCACATATTAGTACTCCCTACATTGGAGGTCAATATTCAATGGGAGGCCAACCTTCAGTTGGGGGGAAACCTTCAGCTGCAGGGAAACTTTTTACTGGGGGGAAACCTGCATGGTTTCAACATCAACCAACATGGGGGAAAACCACTCCTACAAGTCCTTCTATACCTACTACCATTTGTATGTATCCTGCTCATCCATATCCAGGAGTTGAGAATCCTTTTTGGACTCAACCCAATCTGGCGGGCATTCCTTCGCATGGAACTATGCCCTATCAATCTGTAAACTCCACGATTCAAATGCAACAATCCCTTCCATTGCAATAAATAGGGGGCCCAACAGGTCAACCGCGGTACGTAAGAGTTCTACCTGTTCAATCACAGTACATGGGTGTACAAACAGGACAACCACCTTACATAGGTGGACAACCTGGACTACCACCTTATATGGGAGGACCATCTAATTTTGTCACTTCATCACAACCTGGATACAGTCCTATTGGTGTTCCTACGCAATATAGTTATCACCAGTATCAACAACCTAACCGACAGCAACCTTTATTGGCTACGTTAGATCTTCCATATCTGTTATGTTTAACAAATGATCCCATCCTTCATACCCTGTTTTGGCCCACCATCCCTGCCAAATTACTATCCGACATTCCTAAATTTGACGGAAAACCTGGGGAAGACCCTAAAAATCATGTTATGACTTTCCATTTATGGTTTTCTTCCAACTCTTTGATGGACGATTCCATTTGTCTTATAATTTTTCAAAGAACACTTACAGGTGCGGCAGCAAAATGGAACATTGAACTGTCGCATAACTCTTTTGTCGACTTTAACTCTCTTACCATGGATTTCTTGACACATTTTCAATTGCCTATACGGTATGAGACCGGTATAGAACTTTTTACCTCTCTCTGACAATCCTATTCCACCCACATATTTGATCATATTCATGAGTGGAGACGACGGAGACGATTGATTAAATCTCCAATTCCAGACCAACTCCTCATGGATTGGTTTACAAATTCACTCTTGCCTCACATCGCCCGCAATGTTGCTATGGGAAATGTAGTTACTGAGGAGTAGGCTATCAGTCGTGTGCAGTATTTGGATTTGGTTTACTCCCAGTCTGACACACTTTATGATCTGATCCCTAATGATCCTCATCTGTCAAATGATCCGTCAAGACCTGCTTCAGAATCTAATTATGTTCCAAACACCACAACTACTTTTGTTCCTGCTCAAACCTCTGAGGTGAATGTGGTCCAATCCTCTTCATCTCAGCAACCAGGAGGTAAGAAGAGAAAGGGAGAATCCAAGAAATATTTTAACGAGCAGGATAATCCTAAGTCTGTTGATACTCAACCGACAAGGAAACCTAAATTTCATTGTATGATTTTTGAGGAAGACCACTACACGAAAGACTGTCCTCATCGTGAGGCCATTTCTAAATATCTGAAGGGTACCTCCCAACCAGTTCATCAACAAAACTCAGTTTCACAAAACCCTATCCCTTCGCAAGGAGGCGATCCAGGTCATTCCCACCATGAGGATGCTTCCATAAGCACCTCTCAGGTTTACATGTTCAAGATGGTTAATGTCACAACTCGTACAAATACCTATGACACTCCTCCAGGTGATAAGCCTAATGGGAAGGTTTTCGACCATCCTTCTAACTCTACTCCTCCTCCATCTTCCAATCCTCTTAAGATTGAGAAGCCAATTTCTGACGCAGTGTTGCACCCACCTAAGAGCGTAATTCGAAAAGCGGTTTTTAATCCAAATGCCCACGCTACCCAAAACTACAACATCGTTGAATATTTGGTGCAAGAGCCTTGCGCTATGACAATCCTTGAATTTATACATCACTTTCCAAATCAACGTAGAACCATGTTGTCAGCCATTGGAGCAATGGATCCTGAGGAGTCAAACCTGATTACGTTTAATCTGGATTATTTTAAGGAGAGATTCTCCCATCACTTAGGATTCCAAATTCAAGTTTTTGTTTGTGAAAAAACCATCCATTGTACTATTTTGGATGAGGGAGCCTCCACTTGTGTCATGTCTTTGCCTTGTTGGAGAGCCCTTGGTTCTCCTACACTTATTTCTTTCCCAACCACCCTAAAATCATTTGATGGACATGGCTTCCAACCTCACGGACTCTTGAAATATTTATTTGTGACTTTGAAGGGTAAGACTGTTACGGTTGATATCAAAGTAGTTGATGCACCCCTGGATTATAATTTGTTACTTGGTCGTAGTTGGTTCTATGTAATGATTGTCACTGCATCTTCGGTGTTTCATATCTTATGATTTCTCCATCAAGGAAAGATTATCATTGTTTACCAACTTGAGTATACAACTCTATATCTCAACAACGTCGCAACAAATAATGTCCCCTTTATAGGACAGAATAATTTTGAGAGTGTAGGTGTAGGCCTTCTCAAGGATTCCTCGCTCATGGGGGTTTTTCCTTTGCCTTCTCCTCCCACCACATAGGTTTCCACTTTAAACATGATTTCGACTCAAGCACGACAATCCTATGATTCCTCTCTTCCATTGGTAGTACCTGGTCTCGACAAGCACAGTTCATTGTCTCTGTCAAGCTCATTAAAAAATGAAACAAACCCCCCTCCATTACAATCGATTCTTACTCTGGATCAAGGACTTGAACCTTGTTTTCCTCCACCTAGTGAAAATGTTTCCATCAGTCACCAGAAACCTAAACGAGGAAAGAATAAGAGTCACTGGAGGAAATGACACTTGGGGGGAAGATCTCCAGCCTCTATACATTTTGTTGAAGCTAGACTGCCCACTTTTTCCAAATAAGTTGGGGGAAAACTACCTCCAGAGAGACATGCTGCTAGGAGTGATCCTCATTCGAAGGTCATTCCCATCTTAACATAGTAGTCTTTTTTTGGAACGAGCTTACTCTTTGTTCTTTCTTGTGCTCATAAATACATGAGAATAAGTTATCGAGCTTATTCTTTGTTCTTTCTCGTGCTCGTAAAAACATGAGCATGTAACCAAGTATACTTTTATCACTTTTTCGGAATCGTAAAGGTTATGCAAAAAAGGAACCCCTAGAGTCTCCTTCAATCTCTTTTCAGACTCTCTAAACATGAAAATATTGTCGAGTGATCTTGCTTCCTTTCACACTCGTTAAAAGGTTTGAAAGGGAATCTTTCGAGTGATATTTTATCTCTTTTTCGACCTCATGAGACTAAAATTACAAAAAAGGACAACCCTGGAGTCTCCTTTAAGTTCTTTTCAGACTCTCTAAACATGAAAAACCATCGATATTTCCTTCTCTGGACTCGCTAAACTACACATTGAAGGGCGCATATGGGGACAAATCCTAACTTCTTCCAGTTCGTTAAACAAAGGAAGAGGAACTTACCGAAGGTGATTTATATCGAGCATGTGTTACCCTCCTCGAGCTCGTTAAATTAAAAAGAGGTACTCATCTATCTGGGTGGGGCAAACATTGAAGGAAGTGGGTCAAGGTTTTTGAGAATCCTTTATGGTAGCTTTTGTCGCCCTTGAACATGGCACCTGTTTGCATCTCATCTTACAATTGGGTAATCTTCTTGTCTCTGTTTCATACCAATTCCATGTGTCGCCATACTTTTTCTTCCAGTCGAAGAGTGCTCTTATTGTCATCACATTCCATTTTGGTACTCGTCGAGTCAATGTTTCCAAGTCAGTTGTCGTCCCTCATCATGTTCAAGGGAAGTTTCACTTCAAACCATCCATCTGCAGTATTACCAGTTTCCATTTCCTATGTCAGTCCACACTCATTTTATTCACCACCTTACATCACTTTCCTATGTCATTTTTGTGTCATTGATGGGGGATACATCAAGGCCCTCCTTCGATGAGTCTCTTCTTGTCAACTTCAACACATCATCCAGGAATTAGACTTAGAAACCAGTTAGTACCTTGGGACCTGCATGTCTCCATGGAAGGCCTACTAGCCTTCGACAGTAGGTTTTCATCATTGACCTCTGATCGAATGATTCCATGAATGTTCAAGTTTATATCATTTATTCACATTTGTTGGAATGTACTAGGATACCTTGGGAGTCATTGACATCATTGGTGATTTGCCTCGCACTTGTTAACGTTTTACCTCAATGACTAGTAATCAAGTGGTTTCTACCATGTTAAACATCAAAACATCTATTCACATGGCTATATTCCTACAACATCGGAATTGGGACGAAGACCCTGGGTTGAGCATTCACCGTGTTAAACTACTTTTCCAAGGCTGCGAAGGAGATCATTTGAGCATGTTGTTGTATATACTATCACATATATCCACATTGTATTGGTTTGTGGCTATGTTTTATCATCTCATAGATCCACTGTGTATTTCTCATGGCTACGGTCAGTTTGTGTCATGGAGGTATGGATCCACATTGTATCTTTGGTGGCCATATCCTTAATAATTATTTTTTCATGGATTCGCAGTGTATTGGTCGGTAGCCATGCTTTGATTCATCTCGTATTCCGAGCATAGGTATGCCTGCCTCAGAAATGAAACATTTTTTAATATTGTTTGATGGTTGTTTGCAGCTTCTTCCAGGTTCTCCAACTCCACACCCTTGCATTAAATATTTATAAAGTGTTTCGGCCATCATTCTCTCTTCTGACCTCACACTTTAGGGGGCATTATGTTACACATGAAATTTGCACACCTAGGTACCTCGCCCTAAGTGTCGTAAGTGTCATATAAGTGTCATACACCTTGACACCATGTAATAACCTATATCACAATCCCTATTCAATGTGGAGGAGGGATATATTATATGAAAGCCAAAATACCAAGTGCACATGAATTATTATTAATATTCATAAAAAAAAAATTAATTAAGTGTGGGAATCAAGTGCACATGAATTATTATTAATATTTATGAAAAAGAAATTAATTAAGTGTGAGAATCCACCTCACATTTGGTTTCCTATTGTTTAGGGAAGGTGGAGGATCTCATGGATGGTTGAAATATATCCTCCTTAAAATCCTTGAGAGATATTTCCTCCCTAAAATCCTTAAGATATATTTTCTCCCTAAATATCTTAAAGATCCCTTTTTAGTGGATTTGATGAGTGATCCTCTCCATGGTGGTTAAGCTTCCAAATCCTATATAATGAGGGCTTTCCATGGAGATGGAGGAGGCATAATTGGAGGTATCAAACCTATGGTCTTAGGAGAAAGATTTAGGATATCAAACCTATGATTTTGGAGCTTTGTGCAAGGGATGGACGAGGAGGACTTGGAGAGGTTGTTGCGACTTCATCTACAATTTGTAAGTATCTCTTTTGAGTTCTCATTAATATATGCTTGGCCTATTCCATTCTAATCTGTGTATCTTCACATATGTTGTCTATTATAGATGGATTTTATTAGACTAATATTATAGAGTAGAGTAGGATTTTTTTTCTTCTTGTTGTCCATTGCATCACAGGTGTTGAACGGTGCCAAGGAGCTCAAGGATCAATCTCAAATTGGAGAAATGAGGAGAAAAACCGGAATAAGGTGCATCACACTTTCTTCCTTCTCCTTCTCTTTTTGATTAGGTAATTATATTCAAAGGGATATTAGTGTCCAATGTTATCATCTTTCTATCTTGATATAGGGGTCTAGAATCCAAGAGGAGATTCACCTGTCCGCAGGGGGATTTTCCTACAACAATCACGAATCCCTTTGGATGCTCGATGTAAACTTTTTCCTCAATATAACCATTGAGAAAGGTTTTCTTTACATCCATCTGATGTAGTTTCCAACCCATATATGAAATTAGTTCAATGATAGTATGGATGGAAGTGTATCGGGTCACAGGAGAAAATGTCTCCTCATAATAAATTCCCTCCACCTGTGAGAATCCTCTGGCTACAAATATTGCTTTGTACTTATCGACACTTCCATCAGCTACATGCTTGATCTTATATATCCACTTGGAAGTCACTACAAACTTCCCTCCTGGTCTCAGAACAATATCCCACACATCATTCTTCATGATGGACTAATACTCTTATGTCATGACATCTTGCCATACCTTTTGACATAATTCTTCTCCATGAAAAGAAGGCTCGGTATCAATGATGTGGCTCATGGTTGAAACATAGCTCCAAAATCTCTTTGGTCTCTTTTTCTCTCGGAATGTGCCTTGAGGAGTTGCATGTCCCTCTGCCTCTTACAGAGTTTGTCGATCCCAAGAAGGCCTTTTATGGCCTACTGAAATGTGTCTGGGAACATCAACTGGAGAAACTAGAGCAACTGGATCAACTCGATCGACTGGAACAATGGTTGTCTCCCTCTGAAATGTTGAAGGGGAGAAGGTATTGTCTCTTTCTTCTAATCAAATATTTTCACTCCCTCTAAAGTCGGAAGGATAAACATATATCTTGGAGGAATTGTGACATCATCATTTTCATATGTTGCTATCCTGGAGACATCCCATGTCTTCTCAATTCCTTTACTACCTCTACAGTATCTTGTTGGCCTCTCGTACTAGGATAACAACCAATCAAGAAAATTTGGACTCCCGTACCAGGGATAATGATCCAAGTCGTGAGGTCTCCCACACCAGGGATAATACCCTTCATTATCAAAATGCAAGAAACTACAGGGTAATAAATAAATCAAATAATGAATGTAGTACAATACTTACCTTAGTCTACAGTTATGCTCAATCTTGCTTTTGGTCCTTCTGAGAAAGCTCAGAAAAAGAAAGCCTCATCTTTCATGTCTTCATCTTTCTGAGGTGGGTCTGGATCAATTTCAACAGTGGAGGAATGTTGTATTCCTCTCTTCCTGGTAGGACAATTTCTCACATAGTGTCCATACTTGTCACATATAAAACACTAGATCTTTGATTTGTCTTTTCTAGGATCATACCCTGAAGTTGATGAAGTCTTCTCATCTTTGAATGCTTGGTTGAATTTTCTTCTATTTCTTCCTCCTTTATTTGTATGAAAGGCAAGAGCACGATTATCATCATGAGGTGAGTCTTCCACTCCTCTATCCATAAGAGAATATCCCCCAACCATAAAACCCTAATGCACACAAGAGGGTGCTCTACCACATTGAAACTAGTGCCCAAGAGAGGTGTGCACTTCAGCCCTAAAATGTACTTTCTGAAATTATGA
Organism: Picea engelmannii; assembly: GCA_009831015.1. NCBI lineage: Eukaryota > Viridiplantae > Streptophyta > Pinopsida > Pinales > Pinaceae > Picea > Picea engelmannii. Next base: position 339,533 of record ML779416.1, read on the forward strand.
AATGTCAAGTGTCAAGTGTGTTTCCTCAAAGGGGAAATCACCTTTATTTATACAATACTGGACACAGAAAAAGTTGTGTCTATTGGCACAACAGGTCCAACCTCATTAACTCAGTAATATAATAAATTATAACAATAATCATTAATTATATTTCACTTATGGTGGGGCCAACTTGTACCCTTTACATCACAATTAGGGTTACAAGAAAATATTACACTTAGAAAATATAGCAAGGGATACACACGTCCACTAGTGCTCAGCCACTAGGGACACGTCCACTTGTGCTCAGCCACATGGACGTCATACTCAACATATATCTATCTCAATTGAGTCCACATGAGAATCCTCTGGAGTACCACATCGTCTCAACTCTCACACAGAGGAGAACAATACACCCATCACATGGGCACACCCAACCATTGGGGGATGAATCAACTCTCACACAGAGGAGAACGATGCCCCATCATATTGGAATTCCCAACACTAGGCTCTCTCACAGGTCGACTCAACTCACTCACAGAGGAGAACGTATCTTGGAGGATGTCTCACGACGCTGCAATCATCAACAGGGAGGGGGGTAGAGAGAGTGTGCGTGAGTGTGAGAGGGGGGCAGAGAAAGAAAGAGAGTGGGGTTGGACAGGGAGTGTTTGAGTGTGTGAGAGGGAGGGATAGGGATACAAAGAGTGGGGGTAGATAGAGAGAGGGAGAGGAAGAGTGGAGAGGGAGGGAAGGGGGTAGACAGAGGTAAAGAGAGAAAGGGGGGAAGAGTGTGGGAGAGAGTAAAAGTGGGATACAAAGTGAGGGAGAGAGAGGGGCAGATGTATGAGAGAGATAGAGAGGAGAGATAGTGTGTGTGTGTGAGAGAGAGAGAGAGTGATATTGAGTGTGAGATGAAGGGGGGATATAGAGGGAAGGGGGGGTAGAGAGATATAAAGAGAGAAATGGGGAGAGAGTAGAGGCGAGAGAGGGAGAGGGATACTAAGTGTGGGGGAGAAAGGAGTACATGAAAGCGAGAGAGGGGGGGGAGAGGGAGATAAGGGGAGGGAGGTAAAGAGCCAACAGGAGTATAATAGAGCTTAAGAGTGATATKGAGAGATAGAGGGATAGGGTAGAGAGAGAGGGAGGAGGGAAATAAGGGGAGGGAGGGAGAGAACCATCAAGAGCATAAGAGAGGKTGGGAGTGAGATGCAGAGAGATAGAGAGAGAGCTAGAATGAGAAAGAGATAAATAGAGGTAAAGAGAGAGAGTGAGAGTGATACTAACAACAAGAAGAGAGAGAGAGAGAGGTGGGAGAGATATGGGGATTATAGGGGGAGGGAGGGACAAAGGGGAAGAGGGAGGGGGGGAGAGACATAAAGAGAGGAAGGAAGGAGGGGGAGAGAGAGGGAGGGAGGGAAGAGGGAGAGAAATATATTGAGAGAGAAAGAGAGAGAGGGGGAGAGTCGAAGAGGGAGGAGATAGAGAGGGAGTGGGTGTGAGAATGTGAGGCATGGAGAGGAAAGGTCTAGGTCTATATCATGGTCTAAGTCTAGGTATAGGTCTAGTTCTTGAAATTCCTTGCCATGTCTAGGTTAAGGCCATTTCTTTCCTTACCATGCCTTGCCTTGCAATGTACCAAACTTTCTAGTGTGTGAGAGTGTGAGAGGGAGAGAGAGGAAGACAAAGAGGGGAGTTAGAGAGTGAGTGTGTTAGAGCGTGGGAGGGAGAGAGAGGAAGACATAGAGGGGGGATAGAAAGTGTGTGTGTGTGTGTGGGAGGGAGAAAGAGGAAGACAAAGAGGGGAGGTAAAGAGTGATTGTGTTAGAGTGTGGGAGGGAGAGAGAGGAAGACATAGAGGGGGGATAGAAAGTGTGTGTGAGAGAGTGTGGGAGGGAGAGAGAGAAATGCATAGAAGTGCGGTAGAGAGAGTTTGAGTATGAGAGTAATATAGAGATGGGAGTAGATAGAGACTTAAATGTAGGAGAGAGGGGTAGATGTAGGAGATATAGTGGGATGGAGGGGCAGAGGGGGAGAGAGAGAGTGTGTGTGTAAGAGTGTGAGAGGGGGAGAGAGAAATACAAAGAGGAGGGGTAGAAAGAGAGTGTGAGAGGGAGGGAGAGGGTGACAAAGAGGGGTGGGTAGAGAGAGGGATAGTGAGAGGAAGGGAAGAAAAGAGGGAGATATAGAAGGGGGGGTAGAGAGAAAGAGGGGAAGAGAGATATTGAGACTGAGACTAACAATGAGGAGAGAGAGAAAGGGTGGGAGAGAGGTGGAATAAAGAGGGTGTCTTAATATGGGAGGGAGGGACAAAGGGGAAGAGAGAGAGAGAGTGGAAGAGGGGGCGGATAGAGACGAGGTGGGTGTGAGAGTATAAGGCATGTCAAGGCATGGTCTAGGTCTAGTTCTTTACATGCCTTGTGATGTCTAAGTCTTGCCATGTCTAGGTCTTACCATGTATAGGAGTGTGAGAGGGAGACAAACAAGGGGGGTAGAGAGGGAGAGTGAGAGGGAGATGGAGAGGGGGGTAGATGTAGGAGAGAGAGAGAGAGAGAGAGAGAGAGTGGGAGGGATGAGGGAATGGAAAATAACAAATAGCTTATAAGAGCGTGTATGTGCTCTTAGGAACGTGTGTGTGCTATTAGGAACTATTATCGCACAATTTGTACTTGTACAAAAGGGAAAGGTTAAAGGAGGGAAAATTGGTGTAACAGGAGGTTGTCCTATCACTGTCACCTTAATAGGACACATCGTTCTATTTAAGGTTGAATCTCAAGGGAGGCATCCACAATGACCTGGGGGTTTGAAAAGGCAAAGGTTTAGATATCAAGAAAAGTTATCCCCTCTCACAAGTCACACTGATCAAAAAGTCCCAAAGTTTTAACAAGTGAAACAATTATATGCTTAAGTGTACCTGCCCAGAATAAATAAACAAGATAACACTATTTTTTGCAAGTACAATTTGATGTTAGTGCTTCATAAAACCTTATACTTGTCAATGAAATCAATAAGCTAATACAAGATGAAGCAAACATAAATTCTATAACAGCAATTTATATATAATAATGGCTTCACAATCAATGCCTTAAATAAGCTTCAAAATGACCAAAAATGATGATCTAACAATAGCAATATACTAGCACTTTTCAGAAGCTAATTAGGCAATGTAAAAATAAACTTTTGCACTTGATTTTTTAAGAGATTTTACTCCTGTAATAATTGGTTGTAGTTTACTTTTGTAACAACAGCAAGAAGTTTAGTGGATTAGTCTAATATAGGGTAAGGAAAAGTTAGTAAGTAGCTTGAGGTAAATGATTTAAAGGTTGTTCTCATCAATCAATCCAGTATAAGGTCTAGATCAATGTCTTTAGGGATAATGGAGTCATTTTTTTGCAGAAACAATCTTGAAGGAATCAAATGATAATGTGTGAGTTAAAAATAAGAGGGATGATGGTTGAGGTGTTGGTAACCCAAGGCCTCAATCAACAAACCCTAGAAGGAAAACAGCCACTAGGAAGTAGGTAACCCTAGGCCCTAGCGGTTTTCCTTCTTCTTTAGCTCAAGCTTGAAGTAAATAATGGCTTGATGAAGCAAATGATGCTAGAGTGCTACAATTGTAGGGCTCTAGAACAATGCTTCAAAGGGTAGGATTTCTAGAAAAATCTAGTAGGTGAAAAGTTATTAAGACAAGGACAATAGCATGTGCTTGATCTCCTAGGGTTTTAAGCTAGCAATTTCATAATATTAGTAAAATGAAAAGTAAATGTACCATAACCATTCAAAGTAAAGAAGAATTACAGAAATTCACTTACATTCACCAAGAATAATCTAGCCAATAGCCTAGTTGAAGACATTCCACCAAGAAAATGCCAAAATATACCAAAATAAGCCTCCTCCGATAGTTGTGCACCACTTAATTTCAACCAATAAACCATAAGGGAGTCGAATTTCAGACCTCACTTGTGTGAGTGAAAGAATGATCAAAAAACACAAGCGATAAATCTCTTATTTATACAATCCAAATGACCTTTAATTACAAAATTAGGTCAAAAAGGCCGACATGGCAAGTTTACATGAAAAATCCAATTTTACACAAAATTGTCAAATAAAACTCTAATTTTATTTTTGTAGGGTGATGTCATGCCCCTCCTAGGGTGACATTAGCCTTCTTGCTAGAACGTTAGACCTCCAAGTGAAACGTTGGGGCTCAAAACCCCTCTGGAACTACCACACGTGCCAACCAATGTCGTCCTCAAGTTGGATGCCTCAATTGGGTGATGTCAAGGCTCTGAATGATGGTGTCAAGGGCCTTCAAGGGCCAACATCGTGGTGGGAGGGCAAGACCCTCTGAGTCCAGTCTGTTGGCATATTTCTTATAGACATAAGGAAGAGTATTTTTTTTTCATTGATGGCAAGCTCAACCCGACGATGATGAACAAGAGAAAGTGGCAAGACCAGCAGCGCAGCAATGATGGCATGGCAAGATCAGAAGCATAAGCTTAGGAGGAGGAGAAATAGTGATCGTTGGATCACCCATCCTGAATTTGCGATGGCCATCAGGTCTGAATTAAGACAGGAGGAGTGCATAGAAGAGGAGAACAGATCTCAGGCATTAGATCTGAGCCCGAAGACCGACCATCATTGCATCCAGAAGAAGGAGCACGATCTTTACGTGCAAGATGAAGCAAGCTTACAAAGTCCCGAAAGCAGGAGGATCGTCCATATTCAAGAAGGACATGTGGCGAGTGACTACAATTTTGTTGACTTGCACATTGGAGGATTCAACGGAGCATGGTGTGGGAACTCGCGATATGTGATATCCCAAAATGATTTTAGCCGTCGAATTGAGGATTGATCTGAACCATTGGATCGAGGTATGTCGTGGACCGTTGGATGCAGAGTACATGTGGCAAGAGGTCATAATTTCACTGACTGAAAAGTCAAAGGAAGGAGGTGTCCTATCCTTTGAAATCGTGAAACACGAAACCACGATTTAATCTAAGTTGACGATTAAAGGGAGAGCGTGGACCGTTGATTTGGCTCCATTTCGGAGTTTCGGATACTGGGAGTTGGAGGAGTCAATGAGACTCACGAAAAAAGCGTGAAATCATGAAGTGCTCATTTGATTGTCGAGTGCTTATAGTGCACAGTCACATCATTGAGAGTTGGAGGAAGGAGCTAGTGCAGCCAAGCTCTATTTCGGCGATCGTGACATGGAGTCAAAACCCTTCATCATAGGAGTCCCGAAGTTGCGAATCATGAAGAGCCTTTTGGTGCAGCTGGTGGTCACCTCCGGTGGTCACATGAGGGGAAGAAGCTAGTGGTGATAAGCTCCATTTCAGAGTTTTAGCGATCGAAACTTGGAGTATCGAGACCCTTCATCACAGGAATGCCAAAATGCGAAATCACAAAATTCAAATTTTGTTTAGCGCTCGGTCACATCCAGTGGGCATATGAGATAAATGCGAGACCCTATGGAATTAATCCAACGGTGTTGGTTAATTGGGAATTTGATCGAAGAGCTATTGTCTCACCTCACGGTTAATTATCTAGTTAGCACAACTGAATCATAGTTTGTGGACGTTTGGCGATTTAGTTGTTGAGGTGTTTTTCTTGGAGATTCGAGGTGTAACTGATTTTGTAGGAGAGCATAAGAGTGACATGCAGTGACTGTGTGAGGTTGGTTGTTCGAACGGAAAAATGAGTTGAAATGTAAGAAAGGAAAAATTACAGTATGTGCAGTGTGAGATCAAACTCAAATATGAGTAACAGATGTTGAACAGATAGAAGCAAGAACAGAATTGTAGAACAGTTTGAAGCAGAGAAGAATTGCAGTACAGATAGAAACAGAGAAGAATTGCAGGACAGAGGAGAAGTGGTAAGAATTGAAACACATGTATTGTTGGTTATTAAATCACTTATGTATTATCATGGAGGTAGGGTGGTGCAAGGGAGGACTGTGGTCCTCTGACATTCAAGTTGGTGCTTGAATATTGGAGTTTGTTTCTTCCATCTAGTTGTGGCTAGAAAAAAGGGTGGCAGGGTGGTGCTCGGGAAAACACAGAGTTTTATGTTTGCAAGTTGGTGCTTGTATAAGTGGAAGTAGGTGCTTCCATCCAGTCGGTGTTAGAACACTCAGGGATTCATTGCTTCCTTCTAGTGGGTGCTAGAGAAACCAGAGAGTTGGTGCTCTCAACAAGTTGGATCTTGTAAAATAGAGGTAGTAGCCTCATATTGAGTTGGTGCTCAAAGATAGATGATGTACAGAACTTAAAAGACTTCCTATCATTCAAATAAGAAGAGGTTTTCTCCCTTTATGGGTTTCCTCATGAAAATCTGTCTCTGTGTATATCTTATGTGTGACTGGTGTTCATTATTTATGTTGTTCATATCTTGTATAATATTGATGGTCATTTGGAAGAGATTAAAAATTGTTTGAATAGTCATAGATTGTTTAAGCACAGTAACAATTGATTCACCCCCCCTCTCAGTTGTCTTAGTAATTTCAACAATTGGTATCAGAGCAAGTTCCTTTTACTTAAAGATATATATGTAAGCTTAAACATGACAAGTCACAAAGGGACTTCAGCCAATAAGCCTCCTCTCTTTGATGGAACAAATTTTTCCTTTTGTAAGGTTAGAATGAGAACATACCTAATGTCCTTAGGTGTTGATGTGTGGGATGTAGTAGAGACTGGATACATAAAGCCTATTGTGTTAGCTTCCAAGGATGATAAGTTAGAATTTAGCTTTAATGATAAGGGAATGAATGATGTCTTGAATGGACTTGCAGTAGTTGAGTTTGTAAAGGCGATGCATCTTCAAACTGCCAAAGAAATGTGGGATAAACTTATTAGCAGTTATGAAGGAAATGAGAAAGTAAAAGATTCCAAACTTCAAACATATAGATTGAAATTTGAACAACTAAAGATGAATGAATATGGAACAGTTAGCAAGTATTTTTTAAGAGTTGAAGAGATTGTGAATTCCATGAAGGGTCTTGGTGAAACGATTGAAGAATCATTTTTAGTTCAGAATATTTTAAGATCTCTGCTTGATAAATTTAATCCAAAAGTCTCTGCAATAGAAGAACTAAATGATATTAAAACTATGTCCATTGATAAACTCCTAGGAACTCTAACTACATATGAAATGAGAATTATCAAAGATAAATCCATTACGAGAGAAGCATCTTTTAAAGCAGAGAAGAATATTGATTCAGAATTAGATGATATTGAGGCAAAATTTGTGAGAAGGTTAAAGAAAGGATCGGGAAAATATCAAGGCAAGCTTCCCTTCAAATGTTTTAACTATGGTAAGATAGTTCATTTTGCATCTAAGTGTCCTCACCAGAAAAAGGACCAGAACTCTGATGATGAAAAGAAATACAAATTTAAGAAATATAGTAAAAAGAAAAGTTTGTGTGCAAACAATGATGACTCCTCAGAAGACATAGATAGTGATTCATCCTGTGAAGACAAAGTGAGTGATKTTATGTGTATGGCTATGGGAGATCTTGATGATGAACATTCAGTAGGTGAAATGGATGATGAAGAAGTTGTGGTGGATATGGAAGGTGAATTAATCAGTTCTTTGGAAGAAATTGAAAGACTCRGACATAAGAAGAGAAAACAAAAATAGTTGTTGATACAGTTTAAAATGAATGGTAAAAAACCTGATGAAGACTTTTCTCTACTAAAAGTGGATTTAGAAGAGGCAAAGAAAATAGAAGACACTCTGAAACAACAGTTATCAGAGAAGAAAGAAAGGTGTGAATCCTTAGAAGAAGAGATAGTAAAAACCAGAAAAGAAATGGAGAAGTTTAAGGCATTGTATCACCAAAATCTGTCAAGTATTAAAGCCTCGGAAGAACAATCTTCCATTCTAAATCAGAAAACGAATCCAAAGTTGAAAGTTGGCTTGGGCTATGAAGAAGGATCAAGTAGTGATCATCCAAGTAATAGAGAACCCATCAAGTTTGTCAAATCTACAACCATGGACAACAACCACTCTGCAAAAACAAAGAAATAAAATCAGCCACCAAGAAGGAATGAAAGAAAAAGTACCAAAACTGAATCGGTAGATCAGAGAAACTATCAACATGGAAGAAATCGACCCACTCAAAGAAGACAGTCTTTTACCAGGTACAAATGATTTTTATATGGATATTGTTTTTTTTGTTCTAACTTTGGTCACAAAGCTATAAATTGTTCTTTAAGATTTAGATATGAGAAATCAAGTTTTTCAAGGAATAATTATCTGCCACCACAAAGATTGAGACAACCAAGAAACAAACAATCACAGATTATAAATCATGTGATGACTGGGAGAAGGATGCAAGTGAAACATAACAACAATTATGAGCATAACAATAGTTATGATCTGTTACTCAGTGAACCGAAATGTTACAACTTCCATAATTATGGACATAAAGCTACAAATTGTCGCTTAAGGAACTATAAGCTAGATTTGAATATTGCTGCTAAAAATTTCAAGGTTTGGAAGAAGAAAGAAGATGACCAATGCGGATTAGTGTTATCACCCCAAAGACAAAATAATCCCTGGTATATTGACAATGGATGTTACAAACATATGACTGGAGAAAAAAGTAAGTTTCTAACTCTAAGTGAAAACAAATCAGGGAATGTAACTTTTGGAAACGATGCACCAGGTAAAATAAAAGGTAAAGGAATGGTAAGCCTGAGTAATGGAAAAGGAAAAGCTCAAGATGTGTTTTTTGTAGATGGTCTGAAACATAATCTACTAAGTGTCATTCAAGTTTGTGACAAAGCATGTGAAATTGTTTTTACTTCTAAAGATTGTAAAATAAAGTCTTTGAATTCAGGACAACTAGTTGCAAAAGGGATAAGAACAGAAAACAATGTATATGTGTTAAAAGAAGAAGAAGAAGAATGCTACTTAAGAAAATATGATGAAAGTTGGCTATGGCATAGGGGACTTAGACACCTAAATTTTGATCATATAATCAAGCTTAGAAACAATGGGGCAGTAAAAGATATTCCGAAGATATCAAAGCCATATGACTCTGTTTGTAAACCTTGCCAGATAGGAAAGTTTAATCGCACTCAGTTCAAATCTAAAAACTTTCCTTCAACAGAAAAACCTCTCCAGTTAGTACATATGGATTTATGTGGACCATCAAGAAAAGAAGGTATAGGAAAAGAAAACTATTTTATGTTGATTATTGATGGTTATTCTAGACTAACGTGGGTTGCCTTTTTGAAGGAAAAATCTGAAGCATTTGAAAAATTCAAAGTGTTTAAGGCTCTGACTAAGAATCAAACAGGAAAAATATTGAAGACAATAAGGTCTGATAGAGGAGGAGAGTTTAGTTCATGGAACTTCAAAGAGTTATGTGATAAACATGGAATCAAACGAGAATACACTATTCCAAGAACTCCACAACAAAATGGAGTAGTTGAGAGGAAGAATAGATCAGATCAGCAGATGGCAAGATCAATGATGAATGAAAGGAATATTGCTCTGACATATTGGGTGGAAGCAATCCATACAGTTGTTCATATCCTTAACAAATCTCATCTCAGGCCACACAGTGACAAAACTCCTTATGAACTATGGTTTGGAAGACCTGCTTCAATCAAGCATTTTAAAGTCTTTGGAAGTAAATGTTATATTAAGAATAATGATGAAAATATTGGCAAATATGATGACAGGGATGATGAAGGTATCTTCTTAGGTTATGCTACAAACAGTAAAGGATACAGATGCTACAATAAGAGGCTGCATAAATTGGTTGACTGTATCGACATTAAAGTTGATGAAGAAATCCTAGTCAGAAATGTAAGCAATGTTGAACCAAGCACAGAAGATATAGTTGAAGATGAAGATGAACAGGTCCAAGGATCAGAAAGAGAAGAATCTGAATTAGATGAAGATATGAATACTCCGACTGACACAAATCAATAGAAAGAAGAAAAATCACCTCTGAGAATTGTTAGAAAGAATCATCCTGAAAATCAGATAATTGGAGATATAAATAAAGGAGTTCAGACAAGAAGGAAATTGATTAAATACTCAGAACAATATCATGTTTCCTTTTTATCTATGATTGAACCTAAAAATTTTGATGAAGCCAACCAGTATGATGATTGGATTAGATCTATGAATGAAGATCTTGATCAGATTGAGAAGAACAATACTTGGGAGCTTGTTCCTAGACCTAAAGATAAGAATGTAATAGGCTCCAAATGGGTGTTCAAGAATAAAATGAATGAAAAAGGACAAGTTGTTAGAAATAAAGCCAGATTGGTCTGTAAAGGGTATGCACAAGTTGAAGGTCAGGATTTTGATGAAACTTTTGCACCAGTGGCAAGATTGGAAGCCATCAGAATGTTTCTTGCATATTCATGTCATAAGAACTTTAAAGTTTATCAGATGGATGTTAAGTCAGCATTTCTTAATAGAGATCTAGAGGAAGAAGTATATATGGAGCAACCTGAAGGATTATCATTGACAGATAATCTTGATTATGTTTGCAAGCTGAAGAAGGATTTATATGGACTGAAACAAGCACCACGAACTTGGTATTATAGACTGGACAAATTTTTACAAGACAAAGGATTCAAGAAAGGTATTGTTGACAACAATCTCTACATTAAGTCTGAAGGTGATAATTTACTAGTTGTTTTGGTTTATGTAGATGATATTATTTTTTGTTGTACTAATGAATCCTCTATCCAGTGGTTTTCTAACTCTATGCAAACAGAGTTTGAGATGTCTATGATAGAAGAACTGTCATAATTTCTTGGTTTACAAGTAAATCAAAGTTCTGCAGGAATATTTATCTCTCAAGAAAAGTATTTGAAAGAGATGTTGAAGAAATTTCAGATGGAGGATTCTTCACCTATTAGTACACCTATGGTGGTTGGTTGCAAGCTCAGTAAATATGATATTTCACCTGATGTTAATCAAAGGAAATCTCGCTCAATGATAGGCAGTCTTTTGTACATCACAGCATCACGTCCTAATATAATGCAAGTTGTTACAATGGTAGGTCGTTATCAGTCGGCTCCTAAACAAAGTCATTTAGTAGTTGTAACAAGGATATTCAAATACTTGAAGGGCACAATGACCTATGGTCTGTGGTATCCTAGAAATCAGAATATTCGGTTAACTGCTTATTCAGATGTTGATTGGGAAAATTGTGTGGATGAGAGAAAGAGCAACAGTGGAGGTGCATTCTTCCTGGGTGACTCATTGGTAGCATGGATTAGTAAGAAGTAGGGATCTATTTCCCTATCAACTACAGAGGCAGAGTACAGTGTTGTTGCTACTTTCTCCACTCAGATTTTGTGGATGATCCAAACTCTTGCAGATTTGAAGGTAAATTATACTGATCTGATTACAATTCATTGTGATAACACCAGTGCCATTAGTGTCTTCAAGAATCATGTTCTTCATTCCAAGACTAAGAATATCCCAATAAAATACCATTTTCTCATAGAACAAGTTACAAACAGAATTGTTCAGCTGAATTATATTCCTTCCACAGAACAGATAGATGATATATTTACTAAACCGCTAGCAGCAACCCCTTTTGGATATCTTCGTCAAAAGTTGGGGGTTATAACTCCTTTCGTCTAATCTGTTCACCCGGCCAGCGGGAGTACTTATTGAATACCTGTTGTATTTCTAATTTGCTCATAGTTGACAGGGGGAGTATGTACTGTAACAGCTCAGGGGGAGTGTGTTTCTTCTTTGACATTGATGTCAAAGGGGGAGAAAGTGTAATGGTAAGGATGTTATAGTGGTATGGTTGGATGTCTAGGCAGAGTAGTGTTCAGGTTCTTCAAGGTTGCCATCAATGCCAAAGGGGGAGATTGTTGGCATATTTCTTACGGACAAAAAGAAGAGTATTTGTTTTTCATTGATGGCAAGCTCAGCCCGATGATGAAAAACAAGAGAAAGTGGAAAGACCAGCAGCGCAGCGATGATGGAATGGAAAGATCAGAAGCGTAATCTCGGGAGGAGAAACAGTGATCGTTGGATCACCCATCCTGAATTCCCGATGGTCATTAGATATTAATTAAGACAAGAGGAGCGCAGAAGAGGAGAATAGATCTCAGGCATCAAATCTAAGCCCGAAGATCGACCGTCGTTGGATCCAGAAGAAGGAGCACAATCTTTACGTGCAAGATGAAGCAGGATTACAAAGTCCCGAAAGCAGGAGGACCGTCCATATTCAATAAGGACACATGGTGAGTGACTATAATTTCGCTGACTTGCACATTGGAGGAGTCAACGGAGCATGGTGTGGGAACTCGCGATATGCGATATCTCGAAATGATCTGGGTCGTCGGATCGAGGATTGATCTGAACCATTGGATTGAGGTATGTTGTGGACCGTTGGATGCAGATTACACGTGACAAGAGGTCATCATTTCATTGACTAGAAAGTCAAAGGAAGGAGGTTCCCTATCCTTTGAAATCATGAAATGCGAAACCACGATTTAATCAGAGTCGTCGATCAAAGGGAGAGCGTGGACCATTGATTTGGATCCATTTCGGAGTTTCGGATACCGGGAGTTGGAGGAGTCAATGAGACTCACGACAAAAGTGTGAAATCATGAAGTGCTCATTTGATTGGCGAGTGGTCATAGTGCACGGTCACATCGTCGATATTTGGAGGAAGGAGCTAGTGCAGCCAAGCTCTATTTCTGCGATCGTGACATGGAGAGTCGAGACCCTTCATCACAGGAGTCCCGAAGTTGAGAATCGTGAAGAGCCTTTTGGCGCAGCCGGTGGTCACCGCCGGTGATCACGTGAGGGGAAGAATCTAGCGGTGCTAAGCTCCATTTCGGAGTTTCGGCGATCACGACTTGGAGTTTTGAGACCCTTCATCATAGGAATGTTGAAATGTGAAATCACGAAATTCAAATTTTTTTAGCGCTCTGTCACATCCAGTGAGCATATGAGATAAACGCGGGACCCTGCGGAATTAATCCAACGGTGTTGGTTAATTGGGAATTCGATCTAAGGGCTATTGTCTCACCTCACGATTAATTATTCAATTAGAAGAACTGAATCATAGTTCATGGACATTTGGAGATTCAGTTGTTGAGGCGTCTTTCTTGGAGATTTGAGGTGTAACTGATTTTGTAGGAGAGCATAAGAGTGACATGCAGTGACTGTGTGAGGTTGGTTGTTCGAAAGGAAAAATGATTTGAACTGTAAGAAAGGAAAAATTACAGTATGCGTAGTGGGAGATCAAACTCAGAGATAAGTAACAGATGTTGAACAGATAGAAGAAAGAGCAGAATTGCAGAATAGATAGAAGCAGAGAAGAATTGCAGGACAGAGGAGAAGTGGTAAGAATTGAAACACCTATATTGTTGGTTATTAAATCACTTATGTATTATCAAGGAGGTAGGGTGGTGCAAGGGAGGATTGTGTTCCTCTGACATTCAAGTTGGTGCTTGAATATTGGAAGTTGTTTCTTCCATCTAGTTGTGGCTAGAAAACAGGGTGGCAGGGTGGTGCTCGGGAAAACACAGAGTTTTATGTTTGCAAGTTGGTGCTTGTATAAGTGGAAGTAGGTGCTTCCATCCAGTCGATGCTGGAACACTTAGGGATTCGGTGCTTCCTTCTAGTGGGTGCTAGAGAAACCAGAGATTTGGTGCTCTCAACAAGTTGGAGCTTGTAAAACAGAGGTAGTAGTCTCATATTGAGTTGGTGCTCAAAGATAGATGATGTACAGAACTTAAAAGACTACTTACCATTCAAAGAAGAAGAGTTTTTCTCCCTTTATGGGTTTCCTCATGAAAATGTGTCTCTGTGTATATCTTATGTGTGACTGATGTTCATTATTTATGTTGTTCATATCTTGTATAAAATTGATGGTCATTTGGAAGAGATTAAAAATTGTTTGAATAGTCATAGATTGTTTAAGCACAGTAACAACTGATTCACCCCCCCTCTCAGTTGTCTTAGTAATTTCAACATAGTCCTTCCAAGCTGTCTCTGGTGGAACATCCTCCTCTCTCTCTAGTGCAAGTCTTTGGTATGTGTCTGCCCCTGGCTGGGGTCTCAGCATCCATCTGGTGGGATTCTAGCCCTATGTAGGTCTGAGTTAATCATCTCCCCATGTGTACCTGTCTGTCGGGCATGGTCCTACAGCAACAAAAAGTACGCCCTCCATGGGATCATAAGTCATAGGCATCATAGAAATGTCAATCACATATAATAATCAAGTTACCCAAACATGTGCATAAAATCCCCCTTTCCCAGACAAGTGCTCAAAGACGTTATGTTATTCTACAAGTCAGGTTTGGAGAGGAATTCATGACGTCCTATTGGGCTAATTATCCTTAGATGTAGGATTTTTCCACGTGAAGACCAATCTAGGTCATGTAAGTGCATGAGATGGTATGGGGATGTTTGGGAAATGGGTGCAGTAATAACAGGGAAATGTAGGTCTTACCTGTGGGTGCTTCTGAAGAGGGTGAGTTGCACCTTGTCATGGATGCAAATGTTTCCAAGCCCATTCAATGTCCTTTTACCTTTGTTATCTTATTTATTTTTCTTTCAAGAGAATAGTTGGGGGACACTGTCCTGGTGTGGTGACCAGTGGTGATAATGTTACCCACAAGCATTTCACGGAGATGAGAAGGTTGGCTCATGATGAGACCCCCTTTCTCTTGGCTATGCTACCAAGAGCCACTACCATGGCGTAGTGACCAGTTGAATGGTAGTGTCATACCGCTACATGCCCATGGACCTAATAGGATAGCTCGTGATGAGAGCCCCTATCCTCCAACTAGGTCTTGAGTTTATTTATTTTATGGGTTCCTCCTTTTTCTTACTGACAAGCCTTTTATTGCTTTCTCGAGCATCCCAAGATGATGAAAAGTGATAAGTATGGTGGGAATGGACGATGAACTTTCATGAACCCACCCAGTGGCAACTCACTCCTAAGGGAACCAACTTGCTAGGTAATTATGTCATCCCCCCAGGTATGGGCAAGTCAAAAGGAATAAAGTCCAAGCACACATCATGAAGCAAAAGAGAATTAAATGCACATATTCAAATGTTTTGAGAATCAGATTGACACATACCATGATACCCGAACTCATTACCTCATGGAGAAAGACACATTATTGCTTCAGGACCAGGCTGATGGGATGGATGTTGTTGTTGCTAACAGGATGGAGGTGATGATGAAGAAGGATGGGCCCTCCAGGGCCAGGCTCAAGTCAATATGGCTCTCGGTACTCCATGTCTAGGACATGTGGGCCTCGAGACATAATCTCCTTAGTTATCCCTAGGATAGTGGATAATAGGAACACGTGTACGTTCCTAGAGTGTGTGTGTGTTCCTAGAGCGCGTGCTCACTCTTAAGAACACGTGCACATTCTTTTGAATTCAAAATTTTTTGGGTGGGATTGACAACATGTATGTTGACTTGGTTGCCTCAGATTTAAGTTCGAGATGACAAACCTAGTGGTTCTGTCTGCAAATTGATAACAAGCTCCATTTTTGTGAATACCTCTCTATATCTTTGTCTTTAACATTATTTTTCTATATGCTAAACAATTCAGTTGTTGATGAAACTACAGACATAGATAGAGTTAGCTATGCATATTCCAAATATATAGATTTTTTTAATTAATATTGTTTACTATTTTTGTCTTCGCATATATCAAAATCATAAAATACATACCTCTCTTATTTATGTTATAACTTTTTATTAGCTTAAGCATTTCTTGAATGGGTTATGTGTGGCACTAGAGGAGACCAATATCTACGATCTAAAAATAAATAATTTCTTCTGATCACATTAATACCCTCTTAGCTTGCACGAACAAAAGATGTTGTAATTTCAAGGATATAGACTTTGATCATTTTTTTAAAATTTAAAATTAATATTATAAATTTCCAAAAAATATACCGCACTGGAACAACGGGTTCTCTACAAGTATGCATTTTTTTGGAATGAAATTCCATTGTTAAGGTACTCAACACTTGCACGAAAAAAAAAAAACAAATACCTTATATTTTGTTGGAAAAATAACATACCACTATTAGAAAAAATGAAATTTGACATAGCTATTCACAATTTCTATGAATAAAAGGTGTATATTCGGAAAGCTAATTCAATTTCCTATGTTTCATCTTCTTACACCATATTCAAATTCATTGTAAAAGTACCTTGAATAATCCCTCCAAGTTAACATATTGTTGTTTTTCCAGGTCTACATTGCAACTAACACGTCATGAGAGACCATCATTAGCTTGCACTCACCCAAATCAAAGTAATAATTTTGATAATATTAAATCTTCCATTACTATGTAGTTTAAACATAACACCTAGAAATCATTAATAGAGGAAGTTGAAATGTTACAAACATTTTGTCAATCTTAATTTGGAGAAAAATTACTCTTCTAATATTATAAGCAAAAAATATATATATATATTATAATCATGACCAATGGTTATAATCTCCATAATGACATTGGTGTAAATTTTGGAATAAATGAATTTGTAAAATTTGTAATATAAAGGATGTTGAGGATGAGCATCATTTTCTTTTAGAATACCCTACCCTTTGTAATGTAAAATATTTAACCTTACCCATTTTCATAATTTAAGTACTCTTCAGAACCTCTAGATTTATGAAAACCATAATGACCTTCATATTTTCAATTCCACCAAGTTCAAGCATGCATGGAATTTTACAAAAATAAATATGCATTTGTTGGATTACTGAGAGGGGGGGTGAATCAGTAATAGAGAAATTTAACCATTTTTAACCATATAATCCAAGTGTTGTATCAATGAAGCATTATCATCCAAAAAATGCGGAGTAAATAAGTAATGAACAAATGAAAAAACATACACATACACAGTACACCAGTGTTTTACGTGGAAACCCAAATCGGGAGAAAACCACAGAATGTTTTTTTCTTATATGTCTTGAAGAATTACATTCATTGGAAGCACCAACTTCCTTTGTTTTCCAGCTGCAACTGGAAGGAGGCTCCAACCCCCTAGTTTCTCAAGCTACAACCTGAGGGAAGCTCTAACTCCCCAATTCTCTGGCTACAACCAGAAGGAGTCTACAACCCCCTATATTCTCCGGCTACAACCGGAAGGTGGCTACAACCACCTGTCCTTGCCCCGTCCTGCCCTGTGAAATAGAAGTAGAATGATGGAACCACTGTCAACCTGTCACTTTGAGATATACTGTTGTAAACTTGTACCAATAAATTTGAACCATGCATCAACCTGTACCTCAACCTGTAATCAACCTGTACCATAAACAAGTGCATCAACCATGCACCAACTTGTACCAAATAACCTGTAATCAACCTATACCATAAACAAGTGCATCAACCATGCACCAACCTGTACCAAATAACTTGTAATCAACATGTACCATAAACAAGTGCATCCAACCATGTACCAAGTATGCACCAATTATGTGTCAACTACTCATCAACTATGACTCATCAATATGTACCAACATCATCAACTATACACCTCATGTATGTGTCAACTCATCAGCTACTTGTCTCAACCATATACTCAACATGTACCTCAACTAAAATCCCTCATCAATTTCATCATCCAAATATGATTTGTAGCTCTATAATATACCTGGTGTATATGATCACATTCCTTCAAACCTTCCTTAACTTCAACAACAAGAGACTAGAATTTTCATCAAACTTTTATTTAGTCTCACATGCCTAGTTTTCGATTAGTCAACAACCCTAACTTGAAGTAATCATAACTTTGTACCTGTAATGTATAAAGATATGAAAATGATACACAATATTATTCAGTGTGTTTTATGCAATTCATCCAGGTATCACTACTTGGAACCTCTTAGAAAATGAGTTATAGCAAAAATGGCATACCTTGCTGAATTTTGGCTTATTCTAGAGAGAGACGTTGTAGAGCATGCCCCGCACGGAATATTTGTTGAATTGATCTGAAACTGTTACAAAGCATACTACAGATTGTACCCTAACCAACACATTTTTTTTCATAGAATTTGGACCTATTATGAATAATTTATGACATTGTTACCCAAAACACCTGTTTTTGACTGGTTTCAAGACTAGCCACAAACCCTATTTTCCACRGAGTGTAACTCCAAAAATACAATGACCCACAAGCTGAATTTTTTACCACGGATACTTGGATATGTTTTGTCAATGGCATAGAAATTTAAGGGTCTGAAAAATTATAGAAACAAATTTATATCTAAAATGGTGAGATGACCTGTAAATAACATACCTTAGAAAGCACCATCAAAAGAATTTATCCTTCCTTGCATTTTGGCCTTCTTTTCTTCACCTTCCCTCAGAATTTTGGCTTATATATCCTTGGTTACCTCAGACACCTATAGATATTCAATATGCTCAAGTGTGATTAAAATGAGAGAGCCTTACCTCTTATTTATACTCTCCAAGTAGTTTCCTTAAAAACATCTTCTAGGTCACTTGGCCCCACTTTCCTTATTATAAGGTTAACCCACTTCTAATTTATCCATTATATTTATTATTGAAATAATTTATTTTGTATTCACTTTGAATTATAATACACTCATTACTTCACTTTATTATTTACCTTTTAAAATCTCTTAAACCACTTTGACTACTTTGACCTTTTAGGGTTGCTAGATGGCATATGAGGGTCCTCCAACTTCGTAAGGCCATAACTCTCAAACCGTGAGGAGTTATGTGATGTTCCACGTACCACCAGAAATGGAATGACATGTACTATCCATATATAATATTATTATCCAAAAATATATCATAACGCATATCGTTATCTATCAAACAAACTTGGGTCCATTACCCAAACCTGGGGTCTCCAACTTCTCATGGCCATAACTCTCTAACCGTGAGGAGTTATGTGGCGTTCCACATACCATAGGAAATGGAATGACAAGAACTATCCATATAAGATATTTTACCTGAAAAAATTATTGTCCTTTAGCTCATTATTCCACAATTAAGCATGGGTTCTCTTACTCCACAAAGCGTCTTCCCGTGAGGGATTTCACCATAAGGGGACCACTTTGGAGTTCATCCATATTTACTTCTTATCAACCATGACAAGACAATAATGAGTCATCTTTGCATCAAACAATATTGGGTCCATTACCCAAACCTTTGTGCTGCGGGGCTTTCTTCAAGGGTTGACATCAATGACAACCAACCTTAATCAACAATCTTCCCCTTTGGCATTGATGGAAACACTCTGATGCAATACTGAAATCATATCACTCATGCTCCCCCTGGAACCATGCCTCTATCCTCTGTATCTGATAAATTTGCCTCTGTCCTCTACATCTAATAAATCTTCTCCCCCTGGAACCATGCCTATGTCCTCTGCATCTGATAAATCTCTCCCCCTTTGTCATCAATGGCAAAGTTATCTTTCCATCCGGGGCTACTCCCCCTGACTAAATTGTCCTCTTATGGTGTTTCCTCATGTAGATCTAAGACATATAAGATAAGCATTCAAAAAGAATTCATTTTGGAGTAGAAATAACTCCAAGTCTTTGGCGAAGATATTCAAAGGCTTCACGTGGAAGTGGTTTTTTAAAGATGTATGTCACTTGCTATTTTGTGCCCACATACTCAACTCTGATGTTCTTTTCTGCAACTTGTTCTCATAGAAAGTGATACTTGATTGGAATGTGCTTCGTCTTGGAGTGCATCACCAGGTTTTTTGAGATACCGATGGCACTTGTATTATCACAATATATTGGAATGGGCTCATCATACTCAACCTGTATATCTGTCAAAGTTTGTTTCATCCAAAGAACCTGTGTACAACATGTTGTTGTTGCAATATACTATACCTTGGTTGTAAATAGAGATACTGATGATTGTTTCTTTCTTAGCCATGATACAAAACACTCACCTAAGTAGAACGTTGCTCCACTGGTGCTTCGTCGGTCGTCAATACAACTTGCCCAATCTGCATCTATGTAGGCAATAAGTGATAGATCTTTTCCTTTTAGATACCATAATCCAAACTCTTTTGTTCCTTTGAGATATCTGAAAATCCTCTTTACTGCTGATACATGTGATTCCTTTGGTGCTACATGAAAGCGTGCCACATGTTCAATTGTTTGCATTACATCTAGTCTGGATGTTGTCACATATAGTAGGCTGTCAATCATTGACATGTATTTCCTCTAATCTTTAGACTTTGAATCATCATCTTTGTTCAACTTACAACTGGTTTGCATGGGAGTGATAATTGGTTTGCAATCTTCCATTTCGAACCTCTTTAGCATTTCTCTGATATACTTGGTTTGAGAAATAAAAATTCCTTGGTTTCTTTGACGTATCTAAAGTCCCAGAAAGAGGGATAGTTCTCCAAGTAACAACATTTCAAATTCATTTTGCATGTCTTTTCCAAATTACTGGCTTAACCTGTCATCATCACTACCAAAAATAATATCATCAACATAAACTTCAATTAATAAAATATTACATTGACTTACCTTGATGTAGAGGTTGTTGTCTGTACCTCCTTTTCTGAACCCTGCCTGCTGCAGATACTTATCCAGTCTAGAGTACCATGCTCTAGGAACATGTTTTAGACCATACAAGGCCTTCTTTAAGTTACATACATAGTATGTGTTCTCTGACAACTGAAATCATTCTAGTTGTTCAATGTAGACTTCTTCTTCAAGTTCCCCATTCAGAAAAGATGATTTTACGTCCATCTGATATACTTTAAGATTTTTGGAACATGCATAGGCTAAAAGCAAACGGATTGCTACCATTCTAGCAACTGGGGAAAATGTCTCTTCAAATTTGATTCCTTCAATCTGTGCATATCCTTTACATATCAATCTAGCTTTGTTCCTTGTAACTTGTCCATCTTCATTTAATTTATTCCTGAAAACCCATTTTGTGTCGATCACATTCTTATTCTTTGGTCTTGGAACCCATTCCCAAGTGTCATTTTTCTCTATTTGATCCAATTCTTCATCCATGGCCTTATTCCAAAATTCATCCTTGTTGGATTCTTCAAAGCAGTTTGGTTCAATTGTAGATAAGAGTGCTAGGTGTGTTTGTTCTAGTGAACGTATTCTTTTTCTAGTCTCAACTCCTGCATCATTGTTTTCGATAATCTGATCTGAAGGATGATTCTTCTGTACTCGTTTACTGGGTGTATTTGGAGACACTTGTTGAACTTGCTCTTATATTTCTGTCGAATTCTCTTCATATTCCTCTTCTACTTCCTTTTCATCATCTTCTTCTTCTTCGGAAGGTTGTTCCATTGATTCATTTTCTTCTTCCTTTGATTTTGTTCTACCTGTTTCATTAATTCTTACGTTGATTCTTTCCAAAATTTTGTTCAATCTCATATTGTAACACTTGTATGCTTTCCTTGTACTTGAGTAAACAATAATTACTCCTTTGTCCACACGAAAGTCAAACTTTCGCATTCTGCCATCTTCTCTTTTGATGTAGGATTTTCTTCCAAAAACTCTGAAGTGCTTCACATTTGTTGGTCTTCCTTTCCATAGCTCGTAGGGAGTTTTGTCAGTGTTGTTTCTAAGCATTACTCTATTTTGAATGTGAATTGTTGTATGCACTTCCTGTTTCCAAAAAATATATGTCAATTTGTAATCCATTAGCATTGTTTGAGCCATTTCCTGTGTAATTATCATCCATTACGATAATGTTCCTTTGTCTCTGAACCACTCTCTGAACCAATCTATGAATCCATGCTATCGTCCACTATCATATATCTATCCAAACCTGCTAAGTGTTCTTATGAATCCATCTCTGTCCATACTATCCAAGACTCTACTTGCGCAACTGTCCATAATGCTAACCCATTTATCATTATACTATCAAATTGTACTTCTGCTAACTGATTGCTCTGAATCTGTCTTCTCAAACTCTGCAAGCTGCTCGAAGGATGGTTCTTTGGTCTGTCACAGCTATCGCATAGACTCCCCCTGTCTAATATTCATATTACTTGGGATTCTCTAAGCCAGATGGCTCGGAACAATTCCTGCTCTGATGTGTATTCGTCATCATCTTCATTGGTAGATTCATCATCATCTTCATGGGTAGATTCATTATCTCTCTGAGCTCTGACTTCTTTCTTTCTGTCTGTGGATTCATCTTTCACTACAATGCCTGAAAGTATAATCTCTTGAACATGTTCCTTATTTACTTGCCCTTCCTTTATTTCAGTTATTTTCTAAACCTTTCTGTATCTGACATATTTATTTTTCTCTATAGAATTTTTTTCATCTCGTTTTATTGTCAATCTTACGATCTCTGGTACCTAGTATTTGTTCACATGTTCTTCTTTTTTTCTTATCCATACTTTCTTATATCTGATATCAGTATTCTCTTTCATGGAAGTATTGATCGTGCTTCTACAATCACTGGCTATGTGTCCATAGTTATGAAATTTGTAACACTCAATGTTATGTGCAGCCACATAGGCACTTCTTGCTTGAACATTTTTTTTATAATCCCTGCAATCTGCAACCTTATGTCCAAAGTTAGTACAATAAAAACAATGACCATAAAATAAATTTTCATACCTGGGAGTGAATGATATTCTTTGTGGCATAGTCCTTCTGAATTTTTGTCTTGATTGATCATGATCATGATTGAAACTTATTTGTGTCTTGAACATGGATGGTCCCCTTGAAGATGTATCTTTAATAGTTTTCTTAGATTCTGGTTGACCATGATTCCTTCCTTTGAGTACTTCTGCATAACTCTTTATATTTTCTTCATTCTTCTTTTCTAGCAACCTAGAGTGCTTCTCTTCATTCTTTATAACTGATGTGGATGTTTTTGTTTCTTCAACATTCATGTTGAGCTTGGCGATTTTACTTCTCAATGTGACAACTTCTTCTTCAAGCTTCTCAACCTCTTCTTCTTTCTTCATTATCTGAGACTTCATGACTTCTTTTGTTCTTTTCTCTTCTTCAAGATGAATTTTTAATGTGATTATTTATTATTCAAGTCCTTTCTCTTCTTGACCAAACTCTGCCTCAAGTTGGTTTAGATTGTTAGTTCTTTCCTTAAGATGATCTATCAATATCGTCTCTCTCATTTCTGCTTCTTCCTTCTGTGTTGCTATGTTGGTTTCCAAACACTGCTTTTGATATTCAAGATTTTCTTCGATCTTTCTGGCTTCTTCTAGTTGAGTTCTTAAGTTCACGATGACCTGTTGGGATTCTTCAAAAATGTGAACACTTTCCTTTTGTTTCGTCAATTCTTTCTTGAGTGAATTGTTTTCTTCCCTTCGTTCATCTAAATCATTAATCAATTCTTCTTCATAATTGTCTTCCTTTTCAATTATTTTTCCTGTCTCATTTCCTTCATGGCATTCTGTTTCAAGATGTCTATGTTTTTCACAATTAACACAAAACAACATACCTCTGGTAATTATGTACTCTTCATCTTCTGAATCTTCTTGACATGGTGAACATAACTCTTCTTGATTTGTATCTGCATCTTCTTTCACATTTTCTGGATCTGTGATGGGTGAAGAATATATGTCATGTAACTTATCCTAAAGTTCTTTTGCTGATGAACATTTACCAACCTTTTCTCTTACCGAATTAGATAATCCTTCTCAGATGAAATCCATTGCTATTTTGTTATTCTTCCTCAATTCCTTCTTGGTTGCAACCTTTTCCCTTACTAAACTATCATATCCTATAACAACTGATAGCCAAATATAATGTCCCTGTGCATGTAAAAATACTTTTGTCCTTATGCTCCATATCTCATACTTAAAACCATTCTAACCATTAAACATTGGTACTCCATTCTCAGAATAATCCATGATCTCCTTCCAGTGGTTAAATTGTTTCCTTAAGGAACCGGCTCTGATACCAATTGTTGGATTACAAAGAGGGGGGGTGAATCAATAATAGAGCAATTTAATCTTTTTTAACCATATAATCCAAGTGTTATATCAATGAAGCATTATCATCCAATAATTGCAGAGTAAATAAAAATGAACAAACATACACATACACAGTACACCAGTGTTTTACGTGAAAACCCAAATCGGGAGAAAACCACGGAATGTTTTTTCTTATATGTCTTGAAGAATTGCATTCATTGGAAGCACCAACTTCCTTTGTTTTCCAGCTGCAACTAGAAGGAGGCTCCAACCCCCTAGTTTCTCGGGCTACAACCTGAGGGAAGCTCCAACTCCCCAATTCTCTGGCTACAACCAGAAGGAGGTACAACCCCCTATGTTCTTCGGCTACAATCGGAAGGTGGCTACAACCACTTGTCCTTGCCCCGTCCTGCCACTCTGAAGTAGAAGTAGAATGATGGAACCACTGCCAACCTGTCACTGTGAGATATACCGTTGTAAACCTGTACCAATAAATATGAACCATGCATCAACCTGTACCTCAACCTATAATCAACCTGTACCATAAACAAGTGCATCAACCATGCACCAACCTGTACCAAATAACCTGTAATCAACCTGTACCATAAACAAGTGCATCAACCATGCACCAACCTGTACCAAATAACCTGTAATCAACCTGTACCATAAACAAGTGCATCCAACCATGTACCAATTATGTACCAATCATGTGTCAACTAATCATCAACTATGAATCATCAATATGTACCAACATCATCAACTATACACCTCATGTATGTGCCAACTCATCAACTACTTGTCTCAACCATATACTCAACATGTACCTCAACCAAAAGCCCTCATCAATTTCATCAACAAAATCTGATTTGTAGCTCTGTAATAGACCCGGTGTATATGATCACATTCCTGCAAACCTTCATTAACTTCAACAACAAGAAACTAACATTTTCATCAAACTTTTCTTTAGTCTCGCATGCCTAGTTTTGGATTAGTCAACAACCCTAACTTGAAGTAATCATAACTTTGTACCTGTAATGTATAAATATATGAAATTGATACACAATGTTCTTCAGTGTGTTTTATGCAATTCCTCCAGGTGTCACTATTTGGAACCTCTCATAAAAGGATTTATAGCAAAAATGGCATACCTTGTTGAATTTTGGCTTATTCTAGAGAGCGACCTTGTAGAGCGTGCCCCGGATGGAATATTTGTTGAATTGATCTTAAACTATTACAAATAATACTACAGACTGTACCCTAACCAACACAATTGGTTTCACAAAATTTGGATCTATTATGAAGAAGTTATGACTTTTTTACCCGAAACACCTTTTTTGACTAGTTTCAGGACTAACCACAAACCCTATTTTCCACGGAGTGTAACTCCAAAAATGCAATGACCCACAAGATGATTTTTTTACCATAGATACTTGGATATGTTTTCTCAATGGCATAGCAATTTCAGGTTCTAAATCATTATATAAAAAGTTTATAGCTAAAATGGTGAGATGACCTATAAATAACATACCTTAGAAAGCACCATCAAAAGAATTTATCCTTCCTTGCATTTCGGCATTCTTTTCTTCACCTTCCCTCAGAATTTCAGCTTAGATATCCTTGGTTACCTCATACACCTATACATATTCAATATTCTCAAGTGTGATTAAAATAAGAGAGCCTTGCCTCTTATTTATACTCTCCAAATAGCTTCCTTAAAAACATCTTCTAGGTCACTTGGCCCCACTTTCCTTATTTTAGGGTTAACCCACTTCTAATTTCTCCATTAAATTTATTATTGAAATAATTTATTTTGTATTCACTTTGAATTATAATACACTCATTACTTCACTTTATTATTTACCTTTTAAAATCTCTTAAACCACTTTGACTACTTTGACCTTTGGGGGCTTCTAGATGACATATGAGGGTCCTCCAACTTTGTAAGGCCATAACTCTCAAACCGTGAGGAGTTATGTGACGTTACACATACCACCAGAAATGGAATGACATGTACTATCCATATAGAATAGTATTATCTGAAAATCTATCATAACTCATACCGTTATCCATCAAACAAACTTGGGTCCATTACCCAAACCTGGGGTCTCCAACTTCTCATAACCATAACTCTCTAACCGTGAGGTGTTATGTGACGTTCCACATACCACCAGAAATGGAATAACAAGAAATATCCATCTATGATATTTTACCTGAAAAATTTATTGTCCTTCCTCTCATTATTCCACAATTAATCATGGGTTCTCTTACTCTGCAAAGCATCTTCCCGTGAGGGCTTTCACCATAAGGGGACCACTTTGGAGTTCATCCATCTTTACTTCTTATCAACCATGACAAGACAATAATGAGTCATCTTTACATCAAACAATATTGGGTCCATTACCCAAACCTTTGTGTTGCAGGGCTTTCTTCAAGGGTTGACATCAATGACAACCAACCTTAATCAACAGCATCCATGTTAGAAAATCATAACAAAATATATAGCACTGTCACACAGAAAAGAGTATACTTGTGCTCATTAACTTTAAATAGATTACATGGAAACTATACAAAAGATCTCAACCTTTGACTCAAGGAGATACCTTCATTTCTTTAAAGCTTATTTATCTTGTTAACAAAGTTGTCAATTCAATTTTGTTTTTTCTATTGACTTTATGTTTCTCAAATACAATGATTCATCTTCTTTTAATTATCTCTTGATGTTCTTGGCATGTTATATATTATCTCAATTGCAACACCAATCCACCGTAGTTTATGATTTATTTCTTTCTTAATCACCTTCCTTATGCACATTCATTTTTGTGTATGTTATATATGTCACTACACTTTTCCTTGAACCTATATTCCATTGTGCATCTCAGCTAGTCACAAACCCATATGATCTATACCTTCTTATATCAAATTCCCCTCACAAAACTATCAATACTCTCCCTCATACAACTTCTCCATCCACCGCATCATTTATGGTCTCCCCTAGTAAAACTTCAAATACTCTTATTCATAGATTCAAGTGATCTTTACAAAGGATTTGGTAATCCATTTTATCAAATATTATTTATATTTTGTGTCTTGTATCTTAAAAACATATTTTCTCCCAAAAAAATATGTTTATATCATATGTTTGTTTATTGGTATATGTTATCACCATCCTACTCTGACACTTTCATTTTATGTATCACTATATTTGTCTTCATTAGAATCAAAACCTCCAAACTCATACAAATAGTCTAATAAATTAAATATAGGTGATGTGTCTAGCACTTCTTGCAATTCACTTCATATGCATTCTTCCAAAAAAAAAATTCATTATTTACACTTAACTTAGTATATATACCATTGGGTTCACACTTCTTTTTTATACAACCCCTGAGGGAAAAATCAAAGAAACAAGAACGAAACCAAAAACATTGTAGTTGATCTTAAGAAAAGATACAACAATGAAAAAACAGAAATCGGAATACATGGCTTAGTTTCATTAATGAGGATGGCTTGTTATAGATATGCGTACCAAATATGCTAAAGGCGGAATAAAGTGTTGATATGTTGTTGTAAGAATAGAAGTGTAAGGCCTAAAGTGTTGAAGAAATGAATGAGCAACCCTATTAAAAGAATCCTCTAGTACTTGAAGAGGAAGAATGGATGAATGAATTAATGTTTGCAATAGTGGAATATTTGTGTGTTGTTGTTGGTGACTCCCTCTAGCTTGAATAAAAGTGTTGTGTTTGATATGATCTAGCAGCTATATAGTGGATTTCATTGATGTAGTTGTTGAGAGCACTAGGGGCGTGAGGAAATGAGGAATTGGGACGGGAAAGGAAAGGGGGAGGGGTTGATGTGTGTATGGAAGTTGAGGGATTTGAAAGTGGGATGGGGTGAAATAAGAAGTTGAGAACGACCTTGTATGCAGAAGGATAGAGGAGCTTGTTGTTGGGTGTGGGTGTGAGGCAAAACACACACACACACACACAGGCATTTTTTCAAATTAACTTGATGAGATTTATCAGAGTGGGATTGTAGAATTGCAACAAAGGTAAGTTGGCTTTGCCATCTTTGAAGAGTTGATCATTATTACCATGGGAATTGTATAAGGCATTGAGTTTCTATTGATAGGGGATTCCTAAGAGTAAATTAGAGGTAGTCAAGTGGAGAGATGTCACAGTCTATTGTGTCATGGAAAGTTCCTTTGGAAAAAGAGAAGACAAGGTCATCTTATGAACCCAACCTAGTTGATAAGGAGATGGGTGTTGGGTAGTGGGAAGCTATAAGTAATTTACAAATGTTCGAGAGATGAGGTTCTTTTGGCTTCCATTGTTGAGGATTAAAGTAGCTAATTGATCTTTTATTTGGAAATTGTGAGTGAAAAGGAGGGTTACAAATGATGGATAATCAACATTTGTCATCAGGAGTGAGGAGGGGTCAGTGGTATTGGGTTTGGGAAGAGAAACAATTTCAGGTTTGGGGAGCGAAGGTTTAGGAGAGGAAGGGGTAGTAACAAAGTCACTAGTCCATTCATCAAAACATAAGGTTTTGGACATTACTTGTTTCTATCACAATTGACGTTCAACAACATCATGGGTTTGGGTTTTGTGATAGTGGAACCATCATGGAGGATGGGAAGAGGTAGGGTGGTTGCTCGTGCTAAGAGGATTACATGTTGGAGGTGCACGATGGTTTGGGGATAGATTTAGTGTTAGGGTTAGGGTTAGGGTTATGAAAGGGTGTTAAGTGAGGTATTTTGTCAAATTTGAAATCAATAGATAGGGCACAAAGAAATGATTAGTATAAAATGATGCTCTTAAATAGAGCTACTTCATTATGAAAAACAATAAGAAAACTAGAATTGAATTTGAGTACAAGTAAATGTTCAGGATCTTTGATTTGAACTTGGAGGTGGAGCTTAGTGAATACCTCAATAAACTATTGGACACTTTAACCTAGAGCTTGAAGCAACTACAACCACCTACACATTGATTTAGATCAATAGCTTGAAGGATCAAACACCTTCTCAAGGCCTAACACAATGCATCCCATACAATGATGTGAGTAGGAGTGGGACTTGCAGCTTTCTCTTTGTTGATATTTGCATATACCTCGGTAGAAGTTTGGTGAGACTACCACTAGGCTTGAATGAGTCCCTCTAAATGGTTACCTACAAGAGGAGGTGTTTGTCTTCTATGATGTATGTGCGAGTTTGGAAGTGGGTAGCAAGGCTATGGATCCAAGAATCGAAAACATCTATGTACATATGGCCACCATATTTAGGTAATGATATTATAGTGTCTAGCTAGAAAGTAAAGGTGGAATCCCTAGGTTGGTGTCTTAAGGTTTCAGTGAGAGCACTAGCCAATTCATATACCACGCTAGAGAAACTGGGTTCTTCGTCATTGGAGGAAAAAGTGTTGTGAGGAGCCATTGAGAGAGAGACATTATGTATGAGTTGAAATGAAGGGTAGTGAAAACCGTAGGTTATGGATATTGCCATGGTTACTTCCAATAGGGGCTTCTAAGATCTTATTCAAGGAGACGAAGAGGGACACAACACAAAATAAATTCTTGGGGTGGGAGGGAAGCCTCCAAAAAACCCAAAGAATTTAAACAATATTTGGTGGGAAAAGAACCTAAGGAACTAGGTGGGGAGGTGTGTTGAATAATATTTTTTTGGGTGGAGATAATGGCCAAGAGAACCAAGTAAGAGAATGCAGTTGAGGTGGAGGAATGACCTCAAGAACCCAATGCTTGAATATTCTAAGAGGGCATAAAGTTGAGAAACCCATAAAAGATGAAAAGTGTGTGTGCTATGGGAGGATAGCCTCCAAAAAACTCAATCCTTGAGTGAAGAAGAAGTAGGCCAAGATATTACTACTCTAATACCAAATGGTATGATACCTATACCAATAGACAAAATAGATAAACAAGAACCAAAAATGGTGTAGTTGAACTTAAGAATATATAAGATATAACAATGAAAACATAGAAATTAGAAGAGATTAGAACAAATGGCTTATCTTCATTGATGAGGTAAATTCCCTTCTTATAGATTGGCATAGATCTTTGTCTTCATTGTTGGACCAAGTCAAAACCTATTCTAAGGATGCACGTTATTCAAAACTAGAAAATCAATATTATGTGCACACATTGCACGTAGCTCAAGGTTAGAAAGAGATCTAACTAATTATCTAACTAAGACATCAATATATTATTTATTAAATGCATAAGAAGCCCCTAAAATGTTGTGCCCTGAAGAGAGGAGTGACCCTTGTAAGCGATCCTGGATTTTCCTTGTACGTTGAGCTGGATGAAGATGCCCTTGTTTCATGTCACTTCCTTATATGTATCATGACCCAATCACCAAATATAAATGACTTATATCCCTTTCATGCACTTTTATATTTTGCTTATTTTCCTTCAACTTTTTTTTTTCGAAGGTGAAGGAATATTTTAAATTTGTTTAAAGAAAGTTTATGTATCATCACTCCTCTTCGTTTGAAAAACCCTTAACACTATAACCATCTAAGATTTATTTCCCTATCCAATTAAAACCGGTGAAAATCCTATAAAGATTTATTTCCCTATCCCATTAAAACCGGTGAAAATCCTATAAAGATTTATTTCTACTATGCTATTAGTATGGCACAGAAAACGAAGCATTTAATCAAAGTTTCAAACATTTTTATATAATTTTAGGACTTGTATTTGTTAACGCTACGTTTTAAGTTTGAGGTTTTATTTGATCTGTGACTTCTACAACCGAGTATTTTCCGTTAAGCCTTGGATCCATGAACTCTTCGACTTTACCGCACTCCACCAGGGTTTCGATGGAGCAATGAGCCGATGAAATCGAAGGATTGTCGCGACTGATGTCCTTCGCCACCCCCCATGAGAATATGTAAGAGTATTTTTCCAAAAGCGTAAATATCACTTTGCAGTGTGAGGCGTCCTACTGTGGCGTACTCGGGCGCCAAGTATCCCATGGCTGCTGAGGCTTTAAGGATTGAAAATACTATGACGTCTGCGAACAGTCTCTGCAAGGCGCAGTCCGATAGATGAGGGCTCAAGTGTTGGTCCAGAAGGATATTTGCGGCTGAAATGTTTTGATGCACGATCGGTTTTGCAAAGCCGTGATGCAGCTATTCAATTCCTGCAAAAGAAAATCAGTGAAAATTTCTAAAAAACCAACCTATAGATCTATTTGCAGAAATACGTACAAAATTCATCCATCTTTGAAAATCGTGAAGCAACCAAAGTATTATTTTCTAATGTCTGGCTACATTTTGGACTACCTAAATCGATTGTATTTGATTGACACTCCATAATTTTGGGCACGTTTAGACAACATTATGGGAAACAATCAACACAATGCATGGGCACACGAGATTTGTGGAGTATTTTGGGCATGTTTAGACAACATTATGGAAAAGAATCAACACAATGCATGGGCACACAAGATTTGTGAATATAGCTATGGTGCAAGTGAAGCCTTGGGACAAGAAGTTGGTTTATATATAGCATGCTTATAACTATTTCATTTTGAATCTTGTTTTGATTATTTGTCATGGCTCACCATGCCCTTTTGATGATTTGTATTGGTAACTTGAGAGAAAGGCACTGGCAATACACAAAGGAGCCAAGTAAAAAATTAATCCAAGCATTAAACCTTTTAAACATTGAAATCTTCTTTATTACAAGTGTGTCTTCTTTTTTACAGGGCAAGAAAAACTTGAATCTCAATCACCCTAAGAACTTGTTAGTTAATACAACCTTAATAATTTCTATACTTTAGTTAGTAACTTTATAGTATCCATTTGTAATACAACTTTTGTGCCCAACTTTTTCTATATTGTAATTTTCATTACTATTTAACCGTCTTCCCTTCCACTTCGAAAGACAAAAGAAAAGGTTTAAATATATATTTCTTGTGACGTAATACTTATGTGTGGATCAACTATATTGTGTAAGTTCATATATATATATTTTTTTAAATGTGGAAGGGCCAATTGTAACACTAGATTCTTAACCCAATTTTCTAATTTTCATAGA
This sequence comes from Picea engelmannii, assembly GCA_009831015.1. Lineage (NCBI taxonomy): Eukaryota > Viridiplantae > Streptophyta > Pinopsida > Pinales > Pinaceae > Picea > Picea engelmannii. Next base: position 371,469 of record ML779416.1, read on the forward strand.
TGGTAAGTGTATGGAAATTTGTCTTAATGTTAATAATAATTTGGTTTTCTAAAAAGAAGGTCCAATTTTTATTATTTGCAATGATATAATAAAAAACTAAGGAAATATAGCAATTACTTGCAATGATAAAATAAAAAACTAAGGAAATATAACAATTACTTGTTTTTATAGTGTTTGAGTTGAAACATAGGTAGAAGTGGATAAATTCATGAGTATGTGTCTCATTTTTTTTTAGTGAAATGTGGTATGAAAATTTGACATTTTACATCTATTTAAATTGAAGTTCTCAAAACTCATATAAGCTTTGGGAATTTAAAAAAAAAAAACAAATTGTAAAGAATTGTGTGGTCTTTCTAATGATTTTTTTCAAAAAATATTAATTTCATTTAAAATGTCAAATTTGCATTAAATTAAATGCTTATCCTTGTAAATTTCCAAAACATTTAACAAGTGACTTGTGTTCCCAACACCTAATTCAATGGTCAAAGTATTATTTTCAAAAAATATATATACAAGCACACTATGCACAAAATGTAGTAACACCCTCTTTTTTTTTTGGATATATATATATATATATATATATATATATATGGGGAGCTAACAAATTAATATATACACTTTTGTGTTCCTAACAAATTGTTTTCTCTTGTTTACATAAAATGCAAAATGATAAATACCATAAACATTCATGGAGTGCACGCCTATTTTTTATAATTTTTTGGTTGTGTAATTTTTAAGATATGTATTCTCCAAGGCCTTCACTATTTCAGAAAGAAAAAATTTGTATAAATTTTAGAAAGTTAAATAAAATTATGCATGAAATCCAAGTTTGTATACGTCATTGGATAGAGGATTCATTAACCAATCTACATGCACCAAGTCCGCCACTTTCCATGAAGGGATTTCAACTAATTGAGGTAGCAACTCCATAAAAACCTGTAGAAATAAGAAGTACCCTTGACTTTCAAACCCTTAATGGGTTTTAAAATACCTCAATGCCGCATTGATTGAGGTATTTTAAAATCCTTGATTAAGATATTTTTTATATAAATAGTTCATTTTTTTCTTTAAAACTCTCAATTAAAATCTTAAATCCTAGATCAAGTTTTAAAACCTCGATAAAAGATCTACATAGATCATTTTCACATATCAAGCTTATCAAAAAGTACAACTAAAATTCTTGTAAATATATATTATTACATTATAATATTTGTAATGTTTTTAAATAATTAAATATAACATTTTCAACTGTTAAATATAATAAATAATAGTTTATTTAACCAAAATATCATGATGTTATTATCGAGCTATTTACATAAAAATATATATATATTTATATAGAGTATGAAACTAAAAACCTACTCAACCATTATAGTGTCACTATCCATCAATTTACAAAATAACATATATTCCGTAAGTATGAAAAGTTCATTGAAAACAATGAGATAGACATACTAATTCATCAAGGTTTACATCCTATAATAATTTATTGAAATTTTCAAAATGAAAACAATGGAATAGACATACTCATTCATAAAGGTTCACATCTTATAATTTCAAAGAGTTTAGAGTTTATTGAAATTTATGATAAAAATGTTATAAACTAAAATTTAAAAAATAAAAATATTGAAAACTATATTTAAAATTAAAAATTAAAAAAATATATATATATTGAAAACTATAATTATAATAAAAGCTAATAAAAAATATTTTTTTATATAACTAAAGATCAAACAGGAAATAATAATAAAATGGAAATATAATTTTCAGGAAGAGAAATCAGCCCACAGAAATAATTAAGTAAATTTGAAGACCCAGAATAAGAAGTCAGTCCCATATAGGCAACCAGATTAGTATAAATACAAGTTTGGGTCAGTTCATTTGTACACCGACACAGTTCTCCTTCTGCAATGCACACTAGGCAGTTGCAGCAGCAGTTGAAGCAGTTTCGCTATATTTGGTTTCTAGTTCTCTTGGAGAGTGTGCCCTACTTGAGGAAGGATATACTTGGTAGCTCTTGGTGATTTCTCTTGTGCGCTACCTTTGGAAGAGTTGCACTAACTTGGTTGTGTGGTGTTTCCTAGTTGCTTCGTGCCAATTGCAATTGCAATTACCAGTTGTCAGTTGTGCCAATTCTATGGTGCGTTATCTTGCTCTACTAATGCACCTATCTTGCACCAGTTCTATGATGTTACTCAGTTGTCTACCATCGCTAGGGTTTGACAAGAATAAGATACAAGTATTTGTTATCAGGGTTTCTTCATTGTTGGTTTGCTCTTGTTAATAGAGCTTGTTCTTGGTTGTATTGGAAAGATTTTCTCTAAGAAAAGTTGGTTGGGTTTTTCCCCGAGTTTGGAGTTTTCCCAAGATAAATCTTTGTGTCTTCTTGTGCTTGTTTATCTACTGATTATATATTTCAGTATATGCTTATTGAATGTTAAAAGAAAATAAAAATGCTATGGTAAATCTAATGTTAACAAAACTAATGAAAATATAACATGGTATCAAAGCAGGTTTCCTTCATAACAGTCTAATCGCTAGAAGGAATATTGTGAGATTTGTCATTGCACAGTTTTTTTTTCAAACTTGTTGAACACTTATTATAAATTTGATTGGGACAAACTCCATCATTGATCAACTTTCCCTACTCTAGCGCACCTACTACACTTCTCAGATTGACTTTCCGTCAAAGTTGAATTTTTAGGGTTTTAGGCTTGTTGACATTTTCCTAAACATTGAACCTTCTGATTCAGATTTCTATTGTTTTCTTGTTGATGATGTAATGCCTCAAACTAGAAGACAAGCTAAATGATGCTACAAATTTCAAATATTGGAAGACAAGCTAGATGGTGCTACAAATTTCAAAGGTATGCACTTGTATATAAAATTATATCATGAGGGTATTTGCAGAAGATGTACACTTAGCAAAAGGACAATTATCCGAGCAATGAGAGTAGATCCAAAGGGATCTTAGATCTAGTGCACTCAAAGGAAGCCCAAGAGTTGGAGGCAGCAGTGACGATGTCTCTTACAGTATATGACAACTCAAATGGGATAGCAGCAACTAGACTCCAAGTTTTCATATCAGGTTTGATATTTTATTGATGCGGCTTAAGTAAGTGTTGTAACTAGAATAGCAGTCTTTAGAGTTCTACTACTGCTATTGCTATCAAATTTTTAGTAACTCTTGAATATTGTTGGTACGATGATCATTAAGTAAATGCAGATTGTTCAGTATTAATGATGCACTTGTTTACAAGATAAATTGATCTCTTCTTGGAGATGCTCTTGGTTGTTGACCTTGTTCGAGGCAGGTTATCTTGTAAATTCCATGGAGATTACCATGAAGATGTTGTTTTTCTTGTTTCTTGTTCCAAGCAGGTCACAGGTGGTAGCTTTGAGAAGGAGCTACCATGACAATTGTTCATGTTCTTGTTTTTTTATTGTTCTTATCATAAAGATGTTGTTCTTGTCTGCTATTTTCCCGTGTTGTTTCTCTTGTTCACCGCAGGTCACAGGTGATGGCTCTAAGAGGGAGCTATAATGACGGTTGCAAGAGGAAACATATTAGATGGTCTCTCGCTGAGACATGGAGCAGACTATCCAGACATAGAATTGTGTACACGGCCGTACACATGCATGTAATGAAGGAAGAGGACGAATTCAAAACCTTCTGACAAGAAGAGTGCTTTTGCATATATAGAGTATCTCATATGGAGATTGATTGTAAGGAGAAGAAGTCTTTGTAGATGACCATACATATCCCTCTAGTTCAGTTGATCACTCTTCATATCATCAGGAAGAGTCGGTAGAGCTAGAAGGGCCTACCCATAATTGTTGCATCGACCAGGAAGAGACTAGCATGGCTTTGTGGTACTTTGCAGGATGCAAAGGGCATGCAGAGTTATATGGCATTGATGAGCCATGTCATGAGGAGGCGCAGATGGCTTCACCAATGGTGAGGCATGTGACCCCACCAAGTACCAGCTCAAAAGGAGCTAGAGTTCATAGGGAGTCATCCCTCAGTATCCAGTAGGGAGGAGAAGCCTCTCAGTATAGTTCATGGGAGATCAAACTTCAGAGGAGGTCACTAGATGCAGAGGGAGAAGATGACTCTGGTGATCAATAAACTCAGAGGGAGTCAAGATTCAAAGGGAGCATGCAGACTTAGAGTGAGCCTGATCTCAAAGAGAGTCAGTTGAATCAGAGGAAGACCAGATCATTCAAAGGAATTTTCCCCCTCAAATTCAGGTGGGAGAGAGAGACATCTTCTAGGATCGACAGACAGTTGACATGATTTGAGGAAGCTAAATTGAAGCTTCAAAGACTTCGAGGAGATATGAGACCTCCTGGGAGGATTCCCTTGTTTCAGTAGACTTTTCTACAGTCATAGAGGAAGCAGCCAGTCAGAAGGACTAGGATATGGATTTTGCCTCAGTTGCAGAGAGAGAAAGAGACCACACAAGTTTTCCAGCTCTGTGGTGTTGATGAGGAAGATCATTGATTCAGAACCTTCCACTTACGAGGAAGTTTCAAAGTAGCAAGTGTGGAAGGATGTTATGATGATGTTTGGAAAGTGGTTTCGGAGGGAAGTCAGTGGTGACTTCCAAGTGGATCTACAAGATCAATCATGTTGCAGATGGCAGCATAGAGAAGTACAAAGCTAGATTTGTGGCTAGAGGGTTCTCCTAGAAAGAGGGAGAAGATTATGATGAGACACTTTCTCCAGTAGCCAAAAGACGTGTACATAGAGAAGCCACAAGATACATGAGAAGGAGTCTCGTGTCTACAAATTGAAGAAATCTTTGTACGAGCTTAAGAAGGCACCCAAGGCATGGTATGCCAAAGTAGACAGTGATCTGATGAGCTTGGGGTTTACCAAGAGTGATGCAGATCCAAACCTTTACTACAAGGTTGAAGATGGTTTTGGTACTATATGTGGATGACATATTTCTTATAGGGGATGAGAATCTCACAAATGGGTGCAAGAGGGAACTCACTTCAGAGTTTGAAATGAACGATTTGGATTTGATGGGATTAGAGGTGTGGCAAAGGCCAGGTGAGATTTTCCTTAGCCAAGGAAAACATACAGTTGAGATCCTGTGGAGATTCAGGATGATGGACTGCAAGTCCATGGCCACACTTATGGTTACAAATATGAATCTCCTAAATGATTCATCTTCATATTTGGTTGATCCCATGATGTACAAACAATTGATCGGATCCTTGATGTACCTGGTTAATACCAGGCCGGATATATGCTTTGCAATGAACACTCTAAGTCAGTACATGGTTGAGCCTAGACATGTACATTTGGTAGAAGAAAAGCATGTGTTGAGGTACCTGCGTGGTACGGTTGGATATGGACTCAGATATGTCTCGAACTGTGAAGTAAAGTTGCAAGGTTATGCAGACTCTGACTGGGCAGGGAGTGCAATGGACAGGAAAAGCACATCGAGATGTTGCTTCAGTGTGGGATCATGTATGATCTCATGGTTGAGCAGAAAACAAACGCCAGTGGCACTTAATATGACAGAGGCAAAGTATATTGCAATCAGTTTTGCAAGGCGGGAAGCAGTGTGGCTTCGGAAGTTGCTTGCAGGGTTATTTGATCTGGAGATGGAACCAACTTTGATATATTGCGATAATCAAAGTTGTGTGAAGCTTCCAGAGAACCCAGTCTTTCATGACAAGTCAAAGAATATAGAGATCAAATACCGTTACATCGGAGACATGGTGATGAAAGGAGTAGTGGAGCTCTAGTACATATCCACAAATGAACAGATAGCGGACATTCTCACCAAGCCTCTATCCAGACTGAAGTATGAGTACTTCATGTATAAGCTTGGCATGATGCAAAATGTCCACCCTCATTGAGAGGGAGCCCTATGTGAGAGGAAGTCGTGATGTTTCTCCTACCGCGAGAAGATACTCTCCCTATGGCCAAGGGTTCCCAGATCGATCATATGATTAAGGGAGTAAATGAGTATCATTGTACAAGTCTGTATGACTTGTAGCGTGATCTATGTGATCATGGTGTGGTCTGCGTGACCATGGCATAGTCTGCATGACTATGGTGGTAGTCTTATGACTAGTAGGGGAGGAGAAACATCATGGATCGTGGTCTGTGTGTTTGTGGCATAGCCTGCGTTGCTATGGTAGCATGATCTGCATGATCATGGCATGGTTTGCATGACCATGGCATAGTTTGTGTGACTATGGCGGTAGTCTTATGACTACTAGGGGAGAAGAAACATCATGGATCGTGGTCTGTGTGACCATGGCATAGCCTGCGTGGCTATGGTAGCATGACCATGGGATGGTCTTTGTGACCATAGCATAGTCTGCGTGAATATGGAGATGCTACCAATAAAATGGTGTAATATTTCAGATATAAATAAGTATGCAGAATAGAAATAAATAGCTAGAAATGGCAGATGAACAACAATATAACTAGAACAACACCACAATAATACCAAGATGATACCAGAATAACAACAGAAAGAGCACTTTGATTACTGAGAGCAATGTTGACTTGCCTCTTCGAGGGGGAAACCTCCAGTAGAGCAGAGCTCTATTACAATAATATCCAAGACAAAATTTCACATACCCTCGACTCCTATTTATACTAAATATGTCTATCAAAAGAACCATCTAGAGGAATATCCTTCTAGAGGCAGAAGACTCTATTAGGTCTTCTTACATTGGACTTATTCTTCCTTATTGCTAGGCCTTATTAATATTGACATTTATTACATGGAAATATATTATTCTACCTACATGAGGGGTTAGGTCCCTAACATGTCCTCCCCCTTAAAAATTGTCTTGTCCTCAAGGCTTGAGATAAGGAAATTGTTGCAGAATGGTAGTTGGTTCCCAAGTGGCATCTGTTGGAGTTGTATCTTTCCACTGAACTAACACTTCCTTGATGGTTCGCTAACGCAGACAACGCTCACGTTGGTCCAAAACTGCTTGTGGTTGTAGCCAAATGGAGCCTTCTTCGTCCAACTCTGGAAGGTTCGTTTGAGTTTGGCACTTCGTTCCAATCACCTTCTTTAAGCATGAAACATGAAAAATAGGATGGAGCTTAGAATGACTGGGAAAAGCTAACTGATATGCCACCTGTCCCACACGCTTGAGAACTATATAAGGACCATAAAATTTGGGCGTCAGTTTCTGACAATGGTCAGCCTTGAGGGAATTTTGCTTGTAAGGTTGCAGTCGAAGAAACACCTGATCCCCTTCTGCAAATTGATGTTCAGAGCGACCTTGATCTTCTTGTTGCTTCATGTGATTCTGGGCCATGACCAAATTCTCTTTGAGGGTACGGAGAATAGCCTCTCGAACTGTAAGCATTCAGTCAACCGCCTAGACCTTCGAGATACCTGGCAAATATGAGAGAACTGAAGGTGGCTTTTGTCCATATATCGCTTCGAAAAGAGTCATGCGGGTAGTTGTATGGTATGAAGTGTTGTACCACCATTCAGTTAGTGATAACCATTGAGCCCATTGATTTTGCATTTCCGATGCAAAACACCTCAAATATGTTTCCAAACACTTGTTGACAATTTCAGTTTGACCATCAGTCTGGGGATGATATGTTATGCTAAGATGCAATTGGGTGCATTGTAGTTTGAACAGTTCTTGCCAAAAATTATTGGTGAAAGTTGGGTCACGATCAGAAACAATAGAATGTGGCATGCCATGAAGCTTGAAGACCCGATCCATGAAAGTTGAGCCACAGTGGATGTTGTAAATGGGCGTTGAAGAGCACAGAAATGAGCATACTTGAAAAGACGATCAACTACCACCATGATGACTGATTTATTGCCCGATTTTGGTAAGCCTACAATAAAATCCATAGAGATATCTCGCCAAATAGCAGGTGGAACTGGAAGTGTTTGTAGTGTGCCAGGAGATTTGACTGTTTCTCCCTTGTTGTGTTGACACACATCACATTCAGCCACAAAATTACGAACGTCTTGTTTCATACCATCCCAGAAAAAAGAAAGTTTAACCTGGTCATAGGTTTTGGCAAACCTGGAGTGCCCAACTGTGGGTGTAGCATGAAGTTCAGAAAGTATCGTGGATTTAAGTTTTGATTGTTTACTTAAATACAAACGGTCTTTGTATCGAAGCTCATCATTGAGCCAAGAGTACCCTGGGGAAACTGGAGAATTGGACTACAATTGTTGTATCAGATGCGAACTTTTGGAATCGTGTAGCCATTCCTGGCGAACAGCTTAGAGCCAATCTGGTACAATGAAGGAGAGAGAAAAAAGGGACCCTTCTTCTTCATATTTCCTGGAAAGTGCATCAGCAACCACATTGTCTTTTTCTTTTTTGTAAATGATCTCATAATCATATCCAAAGAGCTTAGTCACCCATTTGTGTTGCTCTGGGGAGGAAAGGCGTTGTTCTAGAAAATACTTGAGGCTTTGATGATATGTCTTAATTTGGAAGCGTTTCCCCAATAGATAAGGGCGCCAAAGATCCACGGCATGCAAAATAGCCAACATTTCCCTTTCATAGATTGATTTGCCCAAATTTCGCTCGGACAATTGTTTGTTGGTAAAGGCCAAAGGCCGGCCCTCTTGCATAAGGACATCACCAATTCCTTTCCCAAAAGCATCACATTCGAGGACAAAGGTCTTTGTGAAATCAGGAAGGGCCAGGACTAGAGTGGTGCACATGGCCATCTTCAAGGTTTGAAAATCCTAAGCAGTTGTTGGAGTCCAAGCGAAAGAATTCTTTTTAAGGAGTGCAGTGAGAGGTGTCGCAATCTTGCCATAATTATTAACAAAATTGCGATAATAACCTGTTAAACCCAGAAATCCACGCAATATTTTGAGAGTCTTTGGGTGAGGCCAGTCTTGCATAGCTTCAATCTTTTTAGGATCTACCCTGACGTCGACCTTGCCAACAAGGTGACCCAAGTACTCGAGTTCTAAGGCACTAAAAGCACATTTAGATTATTTGAGGAAAAGTTGGTGCTGAGAGAGTAGATGGATAACTCAATCCACATGAGCAAGATGGGTTGTCTAGGTTTTACTATAGATGAGGATATCATCAAAGAAAACTAAGACAAAATGACAGAGAAAATGATGGAATACATGATTCATGAGGCTTTGGAAAGTGGAGGGAGCATTACACAGGCCAAAGGGAAAGACCAAAAACTCATAGTGGCCCTCATGAGTTCTAAATGCATTCTTAGGAATGTCTGCCTCTTTCATATGGATCTGGTGGTAGCCAGAACGAAGATCAAGTTTACTAAAGAAATGGGTGCCACTCAATTTATCCAAGAGGTCATCAATGACAAGAATGGGAAATTTGTCTTTAATGGTGAGTTTGTTGAAGGTGCGGAAGTCAGGACACATGCGCCAAGAACCTTCTTTCTTAAGGATCATGACCACAGGAGAAGAGTAGGGACTCGTACTAGGGCGGATAACACCTGTGTTGAGCAATTCTTGAACAATTTTCTCAATTTCATTTTTTTGGGAAAAGGGGTGACGATAAGGATGGATATTAGGAGGAAGGCTTCCTGGGACAAGGGGAATGGAATGATCATGAAAACTACGAGGAAGGAGTCCCTGGGGAGTGGAAAAAACCACTTGATGTTTAGAGAGGATGGATTGAAGGTCCTGCGGCACAGAGGGTGTCTCAGTTGCTTGTATGGCATGGAGTTGGGCAATAATGCCAGAATGACCTTTTTTGAGCATATTTTTCATGTGATGGGAACTAATGATCTCTAGGAAACCGATAGTGATGCCTTGGAACTTATATGGTTGGCCCTCCTGGTCAAATTGCATGGTTAATTCCTTAAAATCCATGAGAATGGGACCCAAAGTCCTTAGCCATTCTGCACCCAACACAATGTCACAACCGCCCATGTCGATAGAAAACATATGAGATTTCAGGTGGTATTCACCAATTTGGAGACGCACATTTTTAGAACGCCCTCCACATTTCATGGACCCGCCATTGGCAATCATGATTTGAAAATTATTGACTGCCCGGATATAGCAATTAGTTTATTGGGCAATGCAGCGGTGAATAAAATTATGGGTGCTTCCACTATCAACAAGAATGATGACCTTCCTATGCTTGATGTAACCAATTAGCTTGAGGGTTTGGGAAGCACAGAAGCCAGTGAGAGCATTTAGGGAAATGATCGGTTCTACTTCAGCAGGGTCTGAGGGAGGGGTTATGTCAGTGGGTTCAGGTGACACGGACACAAGGGGAGCCTCAACATTCTCTTCTGAAACATCTTTTGAGATGGCCATAAAAATCTTTTGTTCCTTACACTTGTGTCCCGGAAAATATTTGTCATCGCAATTATAACAAAGGCCTTTGAGTTGGCGTTCATCCATTTCGACCCAGGTCAATTTCTGGATCTTTAGTGGAGTAGAAGGAGGAGTGGGAGTTATTGGTTTAATGCGAAGAATAAAGGGGGGTTTTTGGTTTTGAGAAAAGACAACCTGTTATGCTTCCTTAGCTCTTTTAGTAGCGTCCACCCAACTCTGAGGTCGAGCCATGAGGACATGGGCACGAATCTCATCTTTGAGGCCACTGATAAAACATTCTCGGAAAAAAGCATCAGACATGCCCTCTATACGAAAAGCCAGTCGCTCAAAAGTAACTATAAAGTCTTCCACTATGCCAGATTGTTTCAAATTTGTCAAACGGCCTAAATGGTTGGTGTCAATTTCAAAGCGTTCATAAAGCTCTGCCACAAAGTGTGTCCAAGCCACATACCCTTGGCAGGCATCTTTTCTCCATTGCCACCATTGCCAACGTTTTTTATCTAGATGGAGAACATCATACTGGAGTTTGGCCAACTCATCCGTAATGCCATACAAAGATAAATAATGTTCCATTTGAGTTACCCAGCCAATGGGATCCGAGCCATCAAATTTGGTCACATCCACACACGGAAGGCATAGGTCACGCTGAAAGTGATGGGGCTGAAAATTCTAGGAATGAGAGGAAGTTTCACCTTCGGTATGCAAAGGTGGGTCAGATAAGGGAAGATTTGCAGGGATATGCAGCTTGGCGCAGATCATCGTAGTGACCAATTCAAGCTAGGTAGTCATGTCTTGTTTGAGGTCGTGTTTGAGTTCCGTGATTGAGGCAGCTATGGAGGAATGCATTTTTTGATTGATGGAGACAATATTGGCATTGAGTTGTCACACTTCTTGTTGGATTTCTGTGAAATTAGAGTGCAAGGTATTGAAGTGAGCTTCCAAGTCTTGGCTACGGGTATGGGCCAAGATGACGAGGGAACACGAAAAGGGGCAGGTGGGACCACACATAAAATGGGTTATGGGTGAAGTGTATCAGAACGATCAGAGCGACGAGTTGAAGCCAATGGGGTAAAGTCCAAATAAGGGTGTTGGAAGGGGGTTGGGTCCACACAAAAAAATTGTTGAAAAATGATAGGTATGACTGTGATAAGGGAGAAGAGAGAAATCCAACATAATAGGTATCAAATAATGGTGCCAATTGCAATGATGAAATGCCCAAATGTTTAACAGGAAGAAATGTGTATTAATTTCGCAACTCGAATGTAGGAGACACAGTTGCGCATCAATAGATCTTGTCTGTTCTGTTTTTGTTTCCTTCCCAAGGGTTAGGTATTCAAGAGTTCTACAGACAAGGGTTTGCCCTGTGCTATAGCTCTCTTATATACGTGCAGGGTCCAACAATAGTACTCGGCCCAATATCTCAGGGCACCAACTAAGGAGGATAAACCGTGTCCTTAGTCATACTACCCAACTACCTAGGTACTAGAGAGTATCTTCCCGAGTGTTGTTCTCAGTGGCACTATAGCAGTCAGGCGACCGATCGGTTTATCTATGGAGAGCTTCAGGAGATCTAGGTTTATCTGTATACAGGGGTTGTATCTCGAAGGGATACCAACAGGGGTTACAAGGGTGGAAAACAGATGTGCGCTTAAGTACCTCTTGTATTTCTTGCGTGTATGAATCCCCGACCGTGGGTTTATGCACGTAACGACAAATCTTTGTAGCTTAAAGACATCGTAATACGTCTCTACCCTGGAAAAAAAAATAACCCGCAATTTTCTGCCGAGGAAGGTGCTCTAATACCACTTGTAATATTCCAGATATAAAAAGTATGCAGAACATAAATAAATAGCTAGAAATGGCAGATGAACAACAATATAACCAAAACAACACCACAATAATACCAAAATGATACCAGAATAACACCAGAAAGAGCACTTTGATTACTGAGAGCAATGTTCACTTTCGTCTTCGAGGGGGCAACCTCCAACAAAGTAGAGCTCTATTACAATAATATCGAAGACAAAAGTTCTCATACCTTCGACTCCTATTTATACTAAATATGTCTATCAAAAGAACCATCTAGAGGAAGATCATTCTAGAAGCGAAAGCTTCTATTAGGTTTTCTTACGTTGGACTTATTCTTCCTTATTGCTAGGCCTTATTAATATTGACCTTTATTACATGGAAATATATTATTCTACCTACGTGAGGGGTTAGGTCCCTAACACATAGGACCATGGCATAGTCTGCAGGGCTATGAGGACTAGAGGAGAGCATCATAGAGAATACCTCCCTAGATAAGAGGGAGTGTTGATGTTTTGGTAGCTGCGGGAGGTATTTCCTCCTGGACAACTTTTCTTAGAGAATAAGAAGATTCCAAGAAGTCAAAAGAAAACCATTGAACAATTGAAGAACACTCCAAAAAAGAATAAAGTGAAATAGAAGACCACATACGAGAAGTCGGCCCATAGGAAATAATAATAAAATGGAAATATAATTTCCAGAAAGAGAAGTCGACCCACAGAAATAATAAAGTAAATTTGAAGACCCAAAATAAGAAATTGACCCGAGACAGGCACCCATATTAATATAATTACAAGTCTGGGTCAATTCATTTGTACAGCCACACAATTCTCCTTCTGCAGTGCACACTAGGCAGTTGCAGCTGCAGTTGTAGCAGTTTCGCTATTTTTGGTTTTTGGTTCTCTTGGAGAGTGTGCCCTACTTGGAGAAGGATATTCTTGGTGGCTCTTGGTGGTTTCTCTTGTGCGCTACCTCTGGAAGAATTACGCTAAGGTTGTGTGGCGCTGCCCAGTTGCTTCGTGTCAGTTGTAGTTGCAGTTACCAGTTGTCAGTTGTGTCAGTTCTGTTGTGCGCTATCTTGCTCTAGTGATGTGCCTATCTTGCACCAGTTCTGTGATGCTTCTTAGTTGTCTACCCTCGCTAGGGTTTGACAAGAAGAAGAGATAAGGAGTATTTGTTATCAGGGTTTCTTCATTGTTGGTTTGCTCTTGTGAATAGAGCTTATTCTTGGTTGTATTGGAAAGATTCTCTCTAAGAAAAGTTGGTTGGGTTTTTCTTCGAGTTTGGGGTTTTCCCAAGATAAATCTTTATGTCTTATTGTGCTTGTTTATCTGCTACTTATATATTTCAGTATATGCTTAAAAAATATAAAAATGCTATGGTAAATCTAATGTTAACAAAACTAATAATAATCTAACACTTTAGTCATAGTCAAATTTAACATTTAAATTTGTTATGTTATTATTTTTCTTTTGAATTATAAATATATATCTTGCATTTTTTAAATTGCATTTTTACATTTTTTTAATTACATTAAAAATATCACTTACATTTTATAATTTAATAAAATTATTTTGAAAAAATAATAAAAACAAAATACATTTAGAATTCAATATAAGAGAAATATATAATATTAAATCAATTCAATATAATATTTTTAGAATTTTTTTAAATAAACACAATTTCTTTCCTTCAAATTCTTCAAATATTGTCCTTCATCTTTCTTTTAAGAGATACATTAAAAACATATTTATATTAAAAAAAAAAACTTAAGTTATGTTCAAAAGGCACTCATCATTAAAAACATATTTATATTAAAAAAAAAAACTTAAGCTATGTTCAAAAGGCACTCATCGTAAGAATCATGGCAATAATTAGATTTTTAGGTGGTTATTTATGAGGTACATATCTTCACAACAATTTCAAAAATGAGTGATTAATTATTCTATAAATAGATAATTTGTTGACAATACATATTCAACTTAGCAATAAAGCATTTAATGATATATATACTAGGATATATATCATAAATCTAAAACATTTTTAAATTGAATTATATATCTTTCAACATATATAACATTAAATACTAATATATTCCATTCACAATTAATAATAAAAAAATTATCTAAAAATAAATTTTTACAAATAAATACAACCCTTTACAATAATAAAATACAATACAACATTAAATGCTAATATATTCCATTAACAATCTATAATAATCTAAAAGTCGATCTTCACAAGTCAATACAACACTTTACAATAATGAAATACAGGAACAAAACAAACCAGTATATTTGCAATAATAAAAGATTTCGAAATAAGTATAGATGGGTTAGTAGCTATAAAGATTAATTGAGCATTAACAATTTATTTTACTGAGCAATTTCTCCATTAAGAAATTGTTTGTCGAAATAAGTATAGATGGGTTAGTAGCTATAAAGATTAATTGAGCATTCACAATTTATTTTACTGAGCAATTTCTCCATTAAGAAATTGTTTTTATTGAATTTGATTAAGAAAATAATTTTAAAAAATTGAAACGATGTTCGTTTATCCTTTATTAAACAAATAGTCTGGTCTAAACTTAATAGTTTGTGACAGGCATTAGAAAATGCCACCAGGTGTTCATTTGTAGTGACAGTGTTATTCCCCGAAAACCTAGGAAGATGCTCTTTTAATTTAGAAAGTGGACAAGTAGTAGGTGCTAGGTTAAGAGGAGAGGAAACATGCCACGGGGTTGTAGCGTCTTCTTTAAATTGAATAGTTTTGTGAAATGAAGGTTTTTTTGGCGAGGACATTTGTCCTAAATCCAACAAAAAATTGTTAAATCCTCAGATTTGAGTGATTGTTTTTGTATAGTTTGAATGAGGTTTTTCAGCATGTTGAATCCATTTTACATTTAAAACTGGATTTTAAACAACAAAAAAATTAAATTTTAAACAACAAAAAATTAATAATTTAGTTCAAATTTACCATTTCGTAGAATAATTAGCCAATGCCAAACAAATATGATTGGGGCGGATTGTTTTTCTGTGAAAACGTCGTTTTGGATCCTCGAAATGCGTTTTTTAGTAAATAGAAAGAAATTGTTAGCCCTTCCAAATCGCTCTTCATGGGTGTCCTGAATACTCAATAAAAATATGGACAACAAGAGATCGTCATTGTGTTGTACTGAGTGCAAAATGTGCTGCTTTTCTTGAACGAACATGGGTTGCACACTGAACTTGGACGATCAGAAGAATGGACGTTAATACATATCGCCTCCCATGTCTCCTGAAGATGTAGAAATGAATAAGAAGACGTTGGTACTTGACCTGGACCAAACCCTCGTCCACACCATTCTAGAAGAAGGAAGTCCTCGTTGCTTCGACTTCAGCGTGGAATTTAAATACGAGGAGGTGAGGTATAGGGCATACATGTTGAAAAGGCCCGGCATGGACGACCTGCTGCTGGGATTGACAAGTTCAGGGGCGTATGAGATTCTGGTGTTCAGCGCCTCTACCAGGGACTACATAAACGCTGTGGTGGACCAACTGTTCCTACAACTGCCAATTTCCATGGGGGCAGGGAACATTGATAACAATACGAATTACATGAATTTGAATATAATTCCCCCCACCCATCGCCTGTGGAGGGACATGTGCACTCCGTTACAACTTTCGGGCAACAAAACCAGGTACATAAAAGACCAACAAAACCAAGTACATAAAAGACTTGTCATTGCTGGTAAGAGATGTAAGTAAAGTTATAATAGTTGATGGCAGCCCTTGTTCTTTTCTGTTTCATCCACTGAATGGCATGCACATCGATCCATGCACTGGTGATGTCAATGATGGCTGGCTCTCTCACCTACTGTTCTTCTTAAACAAGATTGCAAATTCCACCTCCGATGTCAGGGACTTAATTCCCCAATCCTTCTCTAGCAAAATAATGAAAGATAACGTTGACTTCCTTCCTTTCATTTTTCGAATTCCATATTCATTGACATGGGTCGCCTCTTCCAAGCTACCCAACAATTTCAAAATGCAATATGAATAACAATGTCAGAATCCCTGGTTTTATGCCCCTTATATTGTGACTCTTACATGTATAGGCTTAATAATATCAAAGTAAATTTCAGCAATATCTCCAATCACATTGTGGCACATAAAGAATTCAAATATTTTTGCAGTATACCCTTGATTGTAAACCTGTCATATATACAATGCAAATTCAATCTTGTTTATAACATTATTGTGAAATGTGCTACATATTCAAAAACCTATGGATTATTATTTTTTTAAAGAAAAATGGCATATGATAACCTCACACAAATTTTATTTAGAAATTAGAAATTATATTGCACCCATATAAACTATTTTGTATTCTATCATTATCACATATTTATACATCAAGCTTAGGTTTAAGATAGATAAGCTATCTTAGCCATACAATCCATTTATTGAGATAATATCTCAACCACACACATAAATAGGATCTAGATCTAACAAACTTCTAACCAAACATCTCACATAGAGATTGCAATAATTAATACATTCTATGATGAGGAATATCAAATATTAAGCATAAGACAAGTAGCAATTAATATCTCCAACACCCTCCCTTAACGAGTACTTATCTTCATCTCTGTCTGATAAAGTCTTCATCGGCATCTTTATCCACTTCTGAATCCTCGTAGACTAAGCTTCATCACAACCATCCATTCTGAGATACCACTTGATCCATTGAAGAAAAACCCCAAAGGGAAAACCATATCTCAATTGATTTTCTTATCATAAATCTTGGGCTCTCGTCCTCGGATAATGGCCCAAGCACCTAACCTAGCCCACCTGGCTACTATCTCCCTTGCTACCCCTTTGCTCCTTTCCTCATCCCTACCCACTCACACTCCCACTTGGTCACCATCTCCCTTGCTACCCCTTTCCTCCTTTCTTCATCCCTGCCCACTCACACATGGATGAACTGCACTTCACCCACTCAATGAGATCTCATCATTGTCCACTCAGTGTGACACAAGCACATGCGCAAAGAATCTCTCTTTGCTCCTATGTGCTCTCTGTGTGTCTCATCCTCTCACCTAGGCTACCTTTTATTACATTGAGTTAACCCTAGATCTTCTCCAAAGTGATCAACAACTGAGATCTAATCTCACATTCACTTTAGATCTAACGGCTAGGACTTAATCAATTCACTTAAGTTATTAATGCCAAGAACTTAGGCATTTAACTTAATTAAACTCACATTAATCTAAAAGATCACTCACTTTAATAATTAACGCATAAAGTGAAACTCCCAAGGTTCTAAGAGGCATTACGGACCACTTCCACATGCTAGACACCAAACCTATGTGGAAGTATTTGTTCGATGCTAAATACATCAACAATGTAAGCAGCTAACTATTTTTAGCAGGTGGATTTCCATGCCTTAGATGATGATTTTGATCACATATTCGAATTCCTCACTGAAAATCGAATTTGACGAGTATATTTTCATTAACATGTGACAAGATTCTATTTTTAGAAATACTATATTTGGCAGTGGTCTCCTAGTGGTCCCAGACACATTTAGAATTTTCCTATTTTTAAGGTGGACTGCTATTTTTAGCATGTCTATTTTTAGCAGGGCTATATATAGAAGGTGTAGTCACCATGTAGTGTCACAAGAGGCAGGTTCACCTTTCGACATGTGGCAAGATCAGAGGGTGACAAGTGTCCAAACTTGGGCGCATCTTCCATGAGGATATTGAGCACTTAGTTTGGTGACATGTGGTGCATCTATTTATGAGAGATGAGTTGGCACGTGATGAGTTCACGAGTTGAGTTGATTGAAGAAGAACTTCCCCTTTCCTTCACTTAAACTTCCCCTATCCTTATTTTCTAGCACCATTATCCTTATGTTTCTCATCTCATGCGCACAATCCCTATTTTTAGGGCACATTCCCTATTATTAGTCCATGTCAATGTTATCCCCTAAAACCATGCACACTCTCCTTCCTTTCAGTCACACTCCCTCTTCTCATGCGTTGACACCTCACCACTCCATCTCTCACTTTTCATCACTCCTTATTCCTTATTTAGCGCATAAATCCACCTCCCTCATGCACATTCTTCCTTTGCCCACACGTATCTCTCTCTTATTCATGTTATCGCACAGTTTGTAGCTAGGACAAATAGCTATAAGATAGAAGGCCAAACTGGCATAACAAGAACCTATCCCACCCAATGTCACCATGATGGGGAGGTTATTTCTCTTTAGGGAGGTGAAGCCCAGGGGAGACGTCCCTGGTGACCTGGGATTTTGAAGAGGCTAAAGGATAATCAGACAAGACAAGTTTTCCCCTTCACAGATCACCACCAGAACAGATAATCCGGCTTATAGGCAACAAAGATAACCAAGTAGAATCCCTGCCCGAGAACAAAGCAACAATAAACTGATATATGCATGCTTCAGTTAGTACTCATATATATCAAAGACTATCTGATATTCAATATAAGCAATTTGAAAGTAAATGTTGGCGAAGTCAATGTTTACAAAATAGCAATAAAAGTAATGTCACTTCACCAATAAATACTAGAACGATATGGCATTCAATGCAACAAATCAATATTTAACTCAATTAATGCTTTTAACTACCATTCAATTGCTCATAAAATGAAACGTTGTTGCATTAAAGATGTGATAACCAAGGATGACGTCAGCAACTAGGGTTAGTAAGTTAGTTGAGCTTAGGGTTATGTAGTTAGGGTTTGAAATTCAAGTTTTGAGAGAGTTTGTGATCAAGTTCCACTTCAACGCTGGAGGTCTTAAGATTAGTGCCTTCTAGGGTAAAATGGAGTCAATTTAAAGGAGGACGCAAGGGTTGAAGGAGGACGGCTAAGGACTGGAGGGAAGAGCTCTGAAGTGCTGCTATGGCAGGGCCTCAGAGACAAAACCCTAGGGGAGAGAGGCTCACTCCGGTGTTGCTATGGCAAGGCCTCGTGCTCTCTCCTCCTTCCTTAGATGGAAAAAACGACTAGCATGAAAGATAAAGTCTAGACAAGAGAGTCAAATGAGGGAGAGTGTTGCTACAGCAAGGCTCTATCATCAAACCCTAGAAGAAAAACGGCCCTAAGTGTAGATAACCTAGGCCTGGGACGTCTTCTCCTTCTTGAGCTCAAACAGGTACGGCTAGCAAAGGGGAAGAGGAGAAAGGAGTGTAGCTACGGCTAGGCTCTCTTTTCC
>ML779416.1:393245-460909 GCA_009831015.1 Picea engelmannii
GACAAGACAAAGACAATGGAAGAAGAAAAGGTGGGCCCTCCAGGGCCATGCTCAGGTCAATCCTGCTCTCGGTACTCCATGTCTAGGATCTGTGGGCCTCGAGACATGATCTCCTAGTTATCCCTAAAAAGTGGGGATAACAATTCCCATACGCGCCTTACCTTCTATCTTCTTTTTAGCGCATATCCCTAAAATTCTCCATTTAACTCGCCTTCACTCCCTATCATCTAAAACTTTATCCCTAAGACTTATCGCATATCCATTGTTTAATTCCTATGTGTAGCATATATTCCCTATTATTTAGGGCGCACTCTCGCTTATCTCCCTTGTCTTTCTCATAATGTGCATCCCTTCTCCTTCTTTAACCCTCACACATGTCCCTTTCCTTCTCCCACGTGTGTTTGTCTCCATAATTCTATGCCTTATCTCCCCCTTCCACTTATATTCTTTCATGCATTCACTCTATCATATGTGTGGCCATCTCATGCTCCTGTCTACATGTGTGCCTCCATGCTTAACCACACGCCATTCTTCTCACATGTGCCTCCGTCTTTAGCGCCTCCCTATTCTTGCCACTCTTATTTTAGTTGATGGTGCCCTAAATTAGCCACACATATGCACATCAGTCATCTATATAATGGAGAGACATCTTCATTGTTCAGGGTCGACTTTTTATGCAACAATAATCTCTCTCTCTTTCATTCTTCTTTCTAGCTTCTAGCTTCTAGTCTTGTATAAGGAACAATACTCTACCAGTTTTTGTACTTGTGTTTAGTGGTGCGATCAACCCTTTGGCAAGAGCAAGAATAAAGTTATGGTGTGTTGGTATCAAGTTGTCCGATCTTGTTGGTATTGTGATTGATTTTTTATGCATTGTTAGTAATTTTAGCCTATTATTGTGGTGTTTCAGCCTTGTAATAGCACATCTTTACCTTTCTTTCTATTCATTAAAAACTAACGTTGCAGGTTTTTTCGTCCAAACAAATTTCAAATTGCGTTACTTACCCCTTTGGTAGCTTAACTGCTAGCCAAAGGCACTTTTTCTTCTTGTTGTTTTCTGGTTATATTTGCATATTTTTGAGGTTTAGAACAGCAGGCAGGAACTTAGGGACACCACCCTGAGGTTGGCGCGCACCAGCCCAAACAGAGAGGAGACTTGTCGGTGACATCCGGGACATTTTCTCCTATAATTAGTCATTTTTTTACCGCTGTTTTTACTTCATTTCAGATCTAATTGAGGAGTCAAAAAGTGTGCTAACACCTCACCATTAGATAGCCAATATCCCTGAGGGTGTTCACACCATCAAGTGATATATGCCATATCACCATAAAAATACGTGCCAAAGAGAAATACTCCATGATAATAAGCATGAACTATAGTGAATATGACAATAATTAAATCACCACATCCAAGAGAAATAATTAACCAATAATACTTAGGGAAACCCTTAGTTGATGGGTATCCCTCTCCATAAATGTGCTAATGATCAATCAAAGGTGTGAGCAATGCTATGCAAGACCCTCAAACACCTCATGTGCTAAATGCAAGCCTCCACACAAGATATGATGATGTTAACCAGGAAGACTATGCACATCATCTAACCATGGTATAACAAGAATATATCATCAGAAATAATCCCACCGTGGTGAAGTGCTCTAGGGGTGCAAACAAACGAGTGTACTTAGCAAAATACTTTCCTCTAGAAACCACACACCCATAGTTGTTCGTGATCAGAGAAGCCATAAGGGAAGTGCCAAGGAAAGCATATGCATACATAATAATGCCCATGTATTTGTCAAGTATTCCAAGGTGACATCCTGTAAATTATGTCTTGTGATGAAAATCCCAAGGGTTTTCCTTCATACAATGTGAGGGTTAACACATAGTACACGATATTTACCCTATGAACCTCTTTCTCATCTCTGCCATTACCAACAAGTCATCAAATCCACACATCACAGATCGATCTATTCATTGTGAAACACACAACAAATTGATCTTTCAAGGCCTTTTTCTATGGCACATACAATTCCAATCCATTATGTTCCAAATCAACCATTGAAGCCACATCCAACACCAACACATAGTATGTGCAACTTAGATCGTAATCTGCTCCAAATTTGTAGGTTCACAAAGTATATAGAGTTCAACAAACCAAATAATTCATCAATTCAAATTGCACTCATCTTAACCTCATCATAAACATGAGAGTTCACAAAATATTGACCGCATCCGCCCAAGCTTCTCGTCTAGAGATTTCTTTCCACGGTTGTCCGCTCTCCTCAACATTCAAGCATCCACCTCCATGGCTTCCTACATCATACCACTCTCGCTAGAGAGTCCAAGTCAAACTAGCTTTAATATCATGTTTAAATCCTAAATGAAGCGAGAAAAAAAAAAACACGAACTAAAAACCAGCAATCACCCTGGAAACCCTTCATCAAGAAAACCAACATCAAAGATATCTTCATTACCTCGGCCAATCCAACCAAGTTATCCACTTCAAGCACTTGATAATGGAGACAATAAGCCACTTAAATAGGCTTCCTTCACATGAATGCAAGGACTAAAATTGTGTGCCACCATAAACGACCTACAATAAACCCACCCTTGATCGAGTTTACAAATTCTACATAGGTTCTTACTCCTAACTTGATAGCCAATAGTTACTTGACATGTATCCTCTACAACAAGACTCTGTAATTTAGGTTCTTGGTCGTGATTTCTTCAACTAGTCCACGACCATGATCCTAGTTGGACACTTCCCTTGACCACGAGTTTAGAGTCATCCTCATACCTCTAGGCTTTGATGTGCTCGACGAATCGCAATGTTGGTCAAGTGGATTTTGGTTCATAAGTTAGGTTTCTCCTCTAAGAACCAAATCATAGCATGTGCCTACCATTTCAACTTATATTGTTCACGATACATTCAAATTACAGGAGGGGTCAAACAAGACTACCCTGTCTCATCGATGCTCTTCAATGCCCTCTTTCTCAAGGAGCAGATACATGAGGGCAACAGTTGTCTCCTTCACCATGCCTTGATCTCTATGCTTATTTTCATTGGCAACATCATCCTCTTAGCCTTTTCACCTGAGGGGCTTCGGACACATATTGATGCGCTCGCCGATTTTCATGATCTTTGACATCTGACACTCAATCTTAGTAAAATTAAGATCTTGATCTTCAATTACCAAAGAGTGCACTCTTCAACTTCCATTTCCACTTTCAAGGGAGGGAGATCGCAATTATTGCGACTTATACCTATGTAGGGATTGAGTTTCAAGACCATGTTTCAACTTGAGGCATGCCTTTCATACCAAACTCTGCAAGAGATATGAATCTCTTACCCTACTTGAGGGACAATGTTTTCAACACCACTTCTAAGACATCTCATCCAAGATGTACCTCTTGGACACAATCATCATACCAACCCTTTATGGCTCTCAAGTATGGGGAGCTAGTTTACTTGGAGCTAATTGGACTAAGATTGAGAGTGTCCAAATCCTCCTCCTACAATACATGATCTATTGCAAACAAACCATTCCCCATGACATCATTCAAGGCAAGTTTGGTGCACATCCTTTGCGCCTTGAGACTCTTTTCATCTTGATCTCTCCGCTCCATAGGTTACAATATCTAGGTGACAGCGTCCAAGTGAGAGTGCTACACCTTTCTTGCACCATTCTCCTCGAAGGAGATTGTTTGTACTTTTGTAGTCCTTCCCCCTTGATAACGACATTGTTGGTTCTACAGGATTTCTTTGCTCCTCCAATTTGTCAACATTTCTATTGATCGCCTCCCCACTTTCAAGTATTCTCTTGATGCACTTGGCCACCTCATACCCTCGAAATAGGAGTTGAACGAGATAATGAGAGAGGACATTTACAGACAACATGTACAAGTCACCTAGATTTCCCCTACCAAGGAACTCAGTCCTAAGATGATTTTCTATTCAAAGCATATTTTGCAGTTGAGAGATGGCCTCATTATCAAACCTGAGTATACTTGGAAACACTAGATGCACAGCCTCAAGATCCAACTGAGTCGATTCAGAGTTTGTTCACATCAATCACCTACAAGACATCAAGTTGAAGGATCACCTTATCTTCTGGTGCCTAGTATACCATGAGATCGTAGGGAGGCTCCATTGCCTTTATAAGGAGTCTGGGAGATCCCTTACTACTTTCTTCATGTACCTAAACCACTGGTGCATAGCTCTATTCTTGAGAGATACTAGATCTCAAGAGACAAATTTTGTAGGGCCCTTCCAAAACTAACCCCACTAGATTGATTACTTATTTTTTCTTCCCCCAATATTGATGAAAAAGGAAAGTAAGCGACTTGTATGACCTAATACCACATCAAGATCAGTCAAACCTAACATCTCCCCTACTAGCATAGTGATCCCCACTTGAGTTTCTTTGAGGCTTTGCACACAACATAGCTCTTATCTTAGATCCCACAAGTTCAACATTCCCAGGTCCATAGACGACAACACCTGATCCCTCCCACACAAAGGACTATCATTCAAAGTTCCATCATCATTGGTTTCCAAATGACCTTGAGTGTTAGGGGAGTTTTAGCAGATGACATGAGTTTGCCCAGGATCTCATCGCTCACCCCCTTAGGTCCTATACAAATTCTTAAGATCACATTGTGATATTTTGCATTGATTCATTTTTAGCAATTGAGGGTGACAAGGTCCTCCCCCCCACTCTGTAGCTTCCCATATTTCCATCTACAATTCGGATATTGAGTTAGGGCCCCATTGTTATATCCATCCCCTACTACTCTCTCTTCCATCTAACATCACTTGATATGGCTATTTCATACTTTCCTCGTGTATTAGTTAGAGTAGTTGAGTTCATGTTCTCGGAGTAGCCCTAGGCACTCCCATAGGTGTCTATTATTCTTTGTATTTCTTTCTTCAATCCCATTGACCTTCCTTTGGGTCATTGGACATTAATATAATTACCTTATTTTATCTTATCTACCATCTTAGATTTGGTATCCTTTACAAGAATTTTCTAGCCTTTATGAAAAAGTCAACTTTTAATTATGCCCCATCCTAGAGGCATCTATGGACCTCAACAACAAAGCCTTTACTAGCAAAGTGCCTCACCTTAGTCTAAAGTTCCCATTCCTATAAATAAGATAAGATAATATAATTTTATTAAAGTCCACTCGACCCCTTAAAGGTAAAACAAGGAAGCATGTGACATAGGTGCTCATGGGATTATCATTGGTTTTGAATCCTCAAGTGTAGTTCCCTGGCTTCTAGGCACCAAATATGCTTTTCAAGTGTAGTGACCTACCTTTTGGACACCAAATATTCTTAGTTAATCCCTTATTTGATTAGTTGCTAGTGGTAAATCATACCTTATTGACATGCATAATCATTCTAGTGATTGAACTAGATGTACAAACTGTCATATAAAAGTTGAGATAATCATGACTACGATGAAACATAGGCATTGGTGTTTTTCCTACGAATTATATATAAACATTGACATACAAGGATGCATATTGACATATATATAAATGTAATTTGGTAATTCAGTTTAGCATATTGATGAGTAATTAGGAAAGCATTTAATGGTGACAAGAATGATTTGCCTTTTACCTTTTATGTATGTGCAAGTACATTCAAGTGTTCTTGTCCAAGGCTAACAGAAGCCTCATGTGTATTATGATCCTTAAGGGTGTTGAAACATGAGACAATGGGCAAATGAATTACGCAAAGAAAGTGCAAAGCAATATAAAAAAATCAGTGAGGAAAAAGCCTCCCTTGAAGTGGTTATTCTAGAAACCCTAACCATGCCCTCTACTCCTACTTGTGTTAATTATAAAATTATAAAATTAATTAATTAATTAAATTTCACCCCAAACACCTTATTGAGAAGTGTCATCAGTAAGGGAAGATGATGATCCACAATAGCTCGAATCTATCTATGTTAAGATAGGATTATCCAAGTGGATATTGTGATGATTATAATGATAGGCCATTCAAATAAAACATGTCATAGAAGTAATATGAGTGGGGGATAGTAAATTTAGTTACATTATTAAAAAAATGACCAGCCTACAAGGTAGGGAAAGAAAATTGATGACAAGAGGAGCTTCGTGAGGCAGTGCCATGAAGGCTATCAATTGAGCCCATCGACAACCTCTCTCCATAATGTCATAAACAAAGTGACATAAGGCGGTGGGAGCAGCCATGGAAACATGATATATAGCCCCATTTCCAAAAAAGAAAAGCAAGGTTTCAGAAAAATTAGGGAGATAAGATAAGATAGGATGAAATGAGATCATTTTATTATTAGACACGTAATCCTTGGGATTACGTTATTGTAATAATAATGTAAATATGAAGAGTCATGGGTGATCGGAAGAGTCATCTGTTAACGAAGACCAACAGTCATTCTGATTGTATTTATGCACCTCTCATGTTAACACAAAGCATATCAGTGGAGTTACGTTTTCTGCTAATGCTTGGTATGACAGTGCTATCAAAGCTCGGTTAACTCCATGAATTGATTCCCTAGCATTTTCCCTAGCGTGTCGAAACGCCTTCGTCTATCCCTCTGCCCTTTGACGGTCTAGTTGATTTCAGTCTACATTTTAGTCTACAAGCCCTCCACCATACATTCCAATCTGTGTTCTAGGGTTTCTCCTCACGCGAAAACCCTATGCCAACTACACTCTTCACAGGTTTCTCCTCACACGAAAACCTTGTGCCAATTGTACTCTTCACACCTACTCGACTGCTCTCACGCAAACCCTAACAAGCCTTTACTCGTCGAGGTTTAAAAGGGAAAAATCTGCAAGTCTACCTTTTACATATAGTTTTGAATCAATCTTGTTTCTTGATCCAGCCTGCTAACCTCTCACGCCCATCGATTCACGATTGATTGCACTTTACAGGTCGAGTCTTGGTGGTATCAACCTCAGCGTCGACCGAAACTCAAATTAGTGTGATTGTTCTAACTCCTTCGTGTGGTGGTTGTTTTATGTCGTGGGAAGTTGCCCCCGTTCTTCTCCTTCAAGGCCTAAATACCTCTCTACAAGCAGAACGAGCAAAAAAGAGTGACGACTTTGAAGTCGTGGGTTCAAGGGAAGCCATTGTGTAAGCCTAATTCGCTCCAAAACTACGTTCAGAAAACCTATTTCGTTGCGTTGGGAGCCATGTGGCAGTTTTCAATCTTCTATGTGCATGCTCATGGGTACACTAGACCTAATCGAACATGAGATTGTATGATTGTTCCTTTACAAATCGAACCCAAGACCCTAAGTTGTGAAGAGCATTGGTCTTGGCTTTTACACCAGTTAGTGGCTTTGACAGTACTTGGTGCACCTTCTAACTCTTCGTTGTGTGTATCGATAGTCTAGTGCGTATTGATAGTCTCGTTCATATATAAGTCAGAAGAATAACTCTCCAAATCCAGTGAGAAAAGATCGATATCTGGTGATTAGTTCTAATAAATTTCCTAAAGGTTATACCAATTTTCTTTTAAGCTCCTTGAGGTCGTAGGCAAGTTGTACGATGTACACATCCTAGGGCCATCCCTATCTTCATATCAAGTGAACTAGAAGTACATGGTGGAGAAACCGGTGGTTGAAGCCTTTGCTTGAAGTCACTCAAGCCGAAACCCTAATTGAAGCAAGTATAAAGATAGTTGCTTGTAACAAATGAAAGGACGTGGAAAGAAGAAGAAGCTCAGAGGCCAAGGGGGTTGGCATAATCCCCATGAAAGATCCAATCTTCACTGTACCCGTTGCAAAAGGAATGTGTCACATTAAGTGATTGACTACAGAGTTCCATAGGAGAAGATGAAAGAACGACAAAATCAGAAAGAAGACAGGTAAAACTTTAGAACCAACAGAAGGTAAAACACATGCTCATTACATTGTTGCCCATTGCAATATAGGAATAACTGAAGATTTGTTTTTAACGCTTCATTTGCCTCTTCGAGAGATGCATGGCTTCTTAACATGGGTGCAACCTCCCACGTGACATTAAGAAGAAATTTCTTCAAAGACTTTGATGAAAATGTAGATGGCATAGTGTATTTTGCAGATAGATCAAGTCTCAAACCTTCGGGTATGGGCACCATCAAGCTTAAGTTGTCTGGACTCTGAGATTTTCTTTTGCATAATGTGCTCTATCTTCCTGAGTTGCAAAGGAACTTGTTGTCCCTTGTGCGCATTCGAGAGCAAGGCCACTCTGTTCATATGTTTGGTGGCAAAAATGAAATACAAAAGGATTCTGACAACATGGTTGTCATGATTGAAATGGAAGATGGAAGACTGTTGAAGCTGAATGGGACATTTGCCCATACACAAAATGATGCATACCTCTCTCATCATGATGCAGGTATAATTCCATCTAGTCTTTTGTGGCATGCTAGATTTGGCCATATTAATTATAATAGTCTTCATTTGTTGAGAAAGAATGGTGTTTCTGGTTTGCCTACTATTCCTAGGAAATTGAAGCAATGTGATGCTTGTATCCTTGGAAAGCATAGCAAACAACCATTTCATGATTCTACTTCCAGAGCATGTAGAAAACTTGAACTAATTCATTTTGATTTGTGTGGCCCTATGCATGTTCCTTCTACAAATGGAAATAGATATATCATGACTTTTATTGATAATTACACCAAGATGTGTTGGGTGTACTCGCTGAAATATAAATCACAAGCTTTTGAAACTTTTAAAAATTTCCATGTATGGATTCAAAATGAAGCTCGGTCTCGTATTGGCTCTCTTCGCATTGATAATGGAAGAGAATATACATCCAATGAATTTGAAAGCTACGTTTGTCAACATGGGATCAAACATCAAACCATAGTCCCATACAATCCCCAACAAAATAGTGTGGTTGAACGAATGAACAGGACACTCCTAAATATCTTTCGTTCCATGATGTTTTTCAAGAATGTTAAATTGATGTTTTGGTCTAATGCAATTCTATGTGTAGTTTATGTGAAAAACAGGTGTCCATCTCATGCTCTTAAAAACAAGACTCCATATGAAATGTGGTATGGCTGCATTCCTTCGGTGAGGCATCTCAGGGTCTTTGGTTCCACCTGCTATACCAAATTCCTAAGGAGCAAAGAAGCAAGCTTGATGCAAGGAGTCGAAAGTGCGTCTTCTTGGGGTACTCAAATACCACAAAGCGGTGTCATCTTTACGATGAGACAAACAATAAATTCATCCTTTCCAGAGATGTAATCATTCTTGAATACTACAAGAAATACAACTATTGAGAGTCAGCTTGATCATCTAGACAAATTCACTCGTGTAAAGACATCATGAATTTGATGATGAGGTTCCACATCTTGAAAAGAGGATCCCTATCTTGGGTCAATCTCTGGAATCTCCTTTTGAATCACCATCTTCCCCACATGAAGAAGTTCTCGCCACTTCATCAAAACCTGAAGTTCATTTCGATGATGTGATCGAGAGGATTGAAACGTTAAGGCTTGATGAGAACTTGGCACATCTCAATAAGTTGAGCAACATGGACCATCTCAGAAACGTCCACCAAAATGGCTCACAAAAACACTTGAAAGTGTTCATCCTAATGAGGTCGGAAAGACAGGAACCAAAATTTTCTCAAGACAAGATGGAGATAATGAAGATAATTCAAACTTGGGTGATGTAGATGACATGGATGTTTCATATGATTGTGAGTTGAATTTATCTACTAATCTTAAACCGACTTCCTTTAAAGAATCCGCTTCTCATGATGAATGAAAAGAAGCCATGCAAAAGGAATATGATGCTCTCATCAAGAATGGGACATGGAAGTTGGTGGATCCTCCATTTGAAACCAAACCAATCGACTGCAAGTGGGTATTCAAGAACAAGTACATATCAAATGGCTCACTTGACAAGCACAAAGCAAGGCTCGTGGAAAAAGGATTTGCACAGAAAGAAGGTGTTGATTATGAGGATATTTAAGCATATAGGGGCTTCCAATGCAATGAGTGTTAGGTGAACTATTCAAATCATGAGAATTATTGGTCAGTTGCGACTAATACTCATAGATTAATGACTTACACTACGCAGTTAATCCCAAAAATGATATCTAATATGAGGATATTTTTTCCCCTCAACAAAATGGGCTACCATCCGTACTCTATTTTCCAAGGCAACACAAAATGGATGGAAAATTCATCAAATGGATGTGAAGATTGTTTTCTTGAATGGAGACCTGAAAGAGAATGTTTTAATGTCTCAGCCAGAAGGCTTTGTTGTGAAGGAACAAAAACATAAGGTATGAAAGCTCATCAAATCCTTGTATGGCCTGAAACAAGCACCACGAGCATGGTATGAAAAGTTAACTGAGCATCTTCGGAAAATTGAATTTCAAGCATTTCGATCTTGACAATGCAACTTTGTTTGTCAGGAAAGTTGGCAAAATTGTTGTGTATCTTGTAGTATATGTAGATGATATGTTGATAACAGAGAACAATGAAAGCTACATTGCATCCATAAAGAAAGAGTTGAAGAAAGACTTCGAGATAACAGATTTGGGACATCTTCACTACTATTTGGGCATTGAGGTGATTCAAAATCCAAAGTACATATTCATCTCCCAGAAGAAATACATTGGAAAATTGTAGAACAAGTTTGGCATGGATGAATGCAATCATGTTTCTACTCCAATGGAACAAAATTTAAAACTCACATCAAAAGAAGGGAATGAATTTGAGGATGCAACCAAGTACAGACAGCTTGTGGGAAGTCTTATCTATCTTACTAGCACCAGACCAAACATTTCATTTCTTATTGGGATTCTTTCCAGGTTCATGTAAAATCCTTGTGAAGGACATTGGTCTACTGCAAAAGGAGTTCTAAAATACTTTAAAGGAACTCAAGATTTTGGATTCAGGTACTCTAGGGTGGATGACTTCAACTTGATTGGATATTCTAATTCAGACTTTGTTGGGGATAAGGAAAATGGAGTGTCAGCTTCAGGCTATCTCATGAGTCTTGGATCAGTAATTGTCTCATGGAGATCACACAAACAATCAGTTCCAGTAGATTCCACAACAGAGGCAGAATATGTGGAAGATGTAGAAGCAACGAAAGAGATCGTGTGGCTCGGGAAAATACTTGAATACTTGCAGGAAAAACAAGTAAATTCTACTCCTCTTCTAGTTGACAATACTTTTGCAATCAAGTTGGCTAAGAATCCCAGATTCCATGATCAAACTAAGCACATCAACACACAGTATCACATGATTCAATATCATGTAAGGCCAAGACTATTCACTTGAGACATTGTTCCACAAATGAGCAAATTGCGGAAATCTTCACCAAAGCGCTTAGAAGAGAAAAAATTTAAAAGTTCAGAATGATGCTTGGACTCACAAACACCCCTTCAAATTAGGGGGGGGGGGATGTTAGACACATAATCCTTGGGATTGTGTTATTGTAATATAAATATGAAGAGTTGTATGTGATAGGAAGTGTCATCCATTAAGGAAGACCAACAGTTATTATGATTGTATTTATGCACCTCTCATGTTAATACAAAGTATATCAATGGAGTTACGTTTTCTTCCAATGCCTAGCCTGACATTTATTAATGTTCAACAAATGACCACTAAAGTAGATCAATGGGACTGCCAAATACAATGATGTCAATACAAAGCAGGAGTACAAAGATGGCTCCTATAGAAAGAAGCAAGATGCATAAAGTAAAGTGTTGATCTAAGCTAAATGGAAACAAAACTCTGGAAGGAGAGAGCAGATCTGAAAAGAGGATGTACAAATAGTATGGATCCAGAAACTGGAGAGCCCAAGAAGTCAGCGTATCAGGGACCATGAGAACTAGCTCTCCTGAGTCCTAACATCCAAGGCTGAGTGGAGGAAACTCAGAATAGAGGACTGTCAAAAGGTGGACCCAGAGGAGGATATGTACTGTGTACTGCACTGCTGCCTGGAAGAGGTCATCCTCCGCTGCGGCCTGGGTGAGCTCATCTGGCTGCCTGGATGAGTTCGTCCTCCGCTGGGGTCTGGGTGAGCTCATCTGGCTGCCGGGGTAGGATCTGGACTGATATCTCCAAGAAGGGGGGATAGTCCCACAAGCCTGCACTAATCTAGAATCGAAGCCAAGGCCGCTATCCATCTGTCTCTTGGTGCCCCTAGCAGAAGGGAGCACCATAGAAAAGGAAGTGATCTCCTAGGAGGAGACTAGTCTAACAGGTGGCCGGAGACTCGAGAGTGTGGGAGCGAAGCTTGAGGGCCTCGTGCATGTATAAGGCCAAGCATCTCTAGGTGATTAAATAGAGTTGAACCTGTTGCACTGTATATGGGTGATTAAATAGAGTTGAGCCTGTTGTTTACAGACGTATGGACAGTTGTAATATCATGTTCTTCCTTTATGCTCCATAATGAGTGGGCTCAAAGTAGAACAGACCATTATTGACTCCCTCCTGTGCGTGCTTATTTCTGATTGTTATTAGGGAAGGGGTTCCAGGGAAGAAAGTAGGAGTAAAAGAGAACAAAGAGAAATGGAACTGCCTGTGTATTTTGAACAAACGGGAGAACACCTATGTGTGCATTGAAGCAGAGAGTCTGCAGACCTTTTGTTAACAGCCCTTTGGCTTATTTGTTGAACTTGCTTCTTTCCTATATGCTCCATTAATGGCAGGCTCAAGGAGAGAGTGTTGTATTGAATCTTTCATGTGAATGTCCGCTTTTGACTGTTATTATGGAAGAGTAGTAATTCTAAAGGAGAAAGCAAGAATTTCAATGTAAGTATCATGATCGGAATGGTCACTTGTAGTATCATCATTTACTGATTCCGCGTATATTGAGGAAAAAAGTTGTTTGAGGAAAAGAGAAAGAGAGATAACTGATCATGGACTCAGAAAGAAACACCTAACCCCATGATATGCAGCCCTAAGGACCCATTTTTCAACTCTATGCAGAGAATTTAACAAAGTACTTTCACTGCTGAAAGGAAAGTTGCTACAAAATTCCATAGCACATGAATGTCATAGGCAACCTTTACATAACTGCACTGCAACGACTCATTGTAAGGGAAACCAGCCTGTATTCTGTACCTGATGTTCTTCAACTTGGCACTGCATAGATGTGATATATCATCCCTGCATAACTCTTCTAATGTCATGCATACAGATAAAAGATTATATCTTCTCGCAAATACTACAAAACGCGAGAAAATTTGGATATCAAGAAAAGATTATGTTCACGATAACAATCAAGGAAAAAGAGTCACCTAGAAGTCGATACCAATATTGGCCAAAGACTTACAACAACAGATCTCCATAATCTTCCCCATCTTTGTATCGTCCATCCCCAGTAATCAGACACATTTTGAATATTTTGATATATAGCATTGGTGGTTTTTTAACCAAAGTTCATCATTGTTATCAGAAAAATGTATATTTTGGTAATAATAAAGCAACATGACATGAAATTACTCCAGCTATGGAAAATTCAAGAAACATATAAAATTCAGAGTTCCTTCTTTTCCCCATATTTCTTCACATTGTATGTTACAAGTTCAAAGCCTCTCTATCGCTGCTTCCCTTTCTCTATCAGATGCCCAAAAGTGGATCCTCACAGGGTATCCCGGTCAAAAATATAATTATTTTATGCAGTCTTCGAAGTATATGCCATTCAAGTAACTTTTTGCCAACAATAGTCAGAGAAAGGTCACTCTGAATAATTGAAAAAACTTGGACTTCTAAAAAATTGCAAGAAAGAAATTCAATCACCACAGGAGCTGCTTAACTAAGTAATGGATTCAATCGTCAATTCTTCATTGAATCTACTTCTAGTGAGCAGCTTGAGGTTAGTTGTTGAATGATAGATAATTGATAGAAACAACCGACAAGGAAGCAACTCTTCTATATAAAGGAGTAATGGATATTCTCCATGATGCACTGCAGGCATTCATCATAGCGGGGACAATTTCAGGATCATTTTCTGTTGATGTATATTCAATCAAACTAGGAAGAATACCGGAATAAACTGAAGGGAAATTCTGATGCTGACAAAAGTGCATCACTGCAGCCTGATTAGGCATGTTCAAGAGCACCCATCTTCAGACACAAGTACACCAGATCCCTAGGATTTATTGCGTCGGAATTCAAACCAAACCTCATAATGGTTAAAAAGGAGGCTATCATGTGTGTGTTTACCAACATATTTAAGACCCAGTTTTGAGAGACGCTTGGAACACTCATCTCCATGCAAGCGAGTACAGAATTTGATATTGTGGGAAGCAAAAAGACGGCCATGAATAGGAGTCAGCCTTGGACCAAGCCTTTCTAACCCAGTCCAAACAAGAGCATCAGGCATGTGAAGAAAAACTGCACTTGCATAGATCAAATCATAGGTTCCATTCCATTCAAGCTTGCTAAAGTCCATATCTTCATCTCGCACAATGAGAGGACGTTTGTGAAGAAGACCTTGTGCCGGAAGCTCATACCTGAATGCTGCCATTAGAGACAATACATCTCTTTCCAGACAGTGAAAATGGGCAGGCTTGAGATAGCGAATGAAATGCAAACCCACTCTTAATGTCCCACAACCCACTTCCAGCACATGATTTTGAGGCTTAAGCCCCACTGCTTTTGCTAGAAATTCATACACATCTCGCCCTCCAGCCCAAGGTTCCCCGTAGTTGCTGTGATGCTCTTCCACAAGCAATTCCCCAGGGCAAGGTAAAGCTGTGTGGTTATTGTCTGGATCTTCTTCATAATGAGAAATTCCTTTGTATCTGAGCACAAAATTTAAGTTCCATACATCTCAGCACAAAACAAAGATCAAGTAAATCCTTCCTTCCCTTCCCTTTCAGGACTAAATTTTGGGAGTGAAGTTCTAATGACTATCATAAATTCAAAAAATAAAACCCTTTTTCTGTGTAGACTTAACAAATAAAATAAAGAAATGTATTTGTGAAGTTCACACAAACTAAAGTGCTGTTTATGGGCTCTGAAACGAACTGCTGAACATTTTGTTAGGCAAAAAGACAAATTAAAAACACATCACATTTTTAAGCAAATCACATTTTCTTGATGAGTTCGTTAAACAAATTAAATTTTCTTGATGGGTTTCTAAAATCTCACAACTTTGAATCTAAGGGTTTTCAAATCTCTTTTTTCCACATAAATGTTCTCGCTAATCTAATGAATTGAAGACATGTATTTGTTAAGTTCACACTAACTATACCATGTTGTTTATGGGCTCTGAAACAAACTGCTGAATGTTTTGTTAGGCGAAAATACAAATTACATTAAATTACAATTTACATATTTAAGCAAATTATATGTTCTGGATGGGTTTGTTAAGCAAATTAAATTTTCTTGATGGGTTTCTCAAATCCCACAAGTTTGAATTTAAGGGTTTTCAGATCTCTTATTCCCACATAAATGTTCTCACTAATCTAATGAATTGAAGACATGTATTTGTTAAGTTCACGCGAGCTACAGTGTTGTTTATAGGCTCTGAAACAAACTGCTAAACTTTTTGTTAGGTGAAAAGCCAAATTAAATTACATTACATTTTTAAGCAAATTATATTTTCTTGATGGGTTTGTTCGGTAAATTAAATTTTCTTGATGGGTTTCCCAAATCCCACAATTTTGAATCCAAGGATTTTCAAATCTCTTTTTTTTCCACACAAATGTTCTCACTAATCTAACGAATTGAAGACATATATGAGGGTTAGAGCTGAATACTATGGAAGGATATAAGGATAAAGTGGATTACTCTGAAAAATTATTGGAGAAAAATGACATATTCATCTCTTCATGGGGGGAGGGTCCCATTCTACAGTAGTGGATGCAGACCAAGCATGTTCTAAAGACCCAAGGGAAGGGTTTCTGCAGTGCTCGGGGTCTACATCTATCATAAACACTACCATTGTGAACTATGTAAATGTGGGTAGCTCAGGTGATAAGTACAAACTGTGAGAGCCAAAAAGAGTTGTTACTAGAACGTGCAGGTCAAAGGCTGACATGGCTTGTGCTCAGGAGGTTCAGGCATGTGGGAATTATGTCTCAGGTACAAAAGATCTAGGTAAAGGTCCTTTCTTGCAGGAGGGATTTAAGGAAAATCAGAAAATCTATGCAAAGTCAAAAAGGCTACTCCCTCGTCTCATGGTATGTTTCCAGTCAAGGGTTATGAGCAAGGTTTTGTGTTGTATTTGTCAGAGAAGGGCTCGTCTGGAAAGCCTTCAAAGGCTTTGGATCGTGATCGTGATTCAATTTGGAGGTCAGGAGATGATTTATTGCTCAAAGGTGAGGAGGCTCGGGGGACCGTAACTAGGCTGACTTTTGGTCTTTTGGATTTTGGTAAGTTCCTGGGCTCTTTCTTATGGGATTCAAATCTCAAAAAGGACTCTTTGTCTCTTCCTTTGTTGATTTCTGGTTGTGATAGTCTAGTTGATGTGTCTGGAGTTCAAGATAGTAGATGCTTGGATGTTTTAGGGATGTGTTTTGGTAAGGAGACATCAAACCAGAGAAGGTGCCCCATTGAATCCAGTGGAGTTTTTGGAGGAGCGGAGAGTGCTTCTGGATCTGCAAAGGAAGGGGAGAGGGATGGGTCAATGAATTGTATAGACAATATTGTACAAATGAATAGGGGTGTTGATGAAAGCAGCTATGGGAGACATCCTCCAGCTTACAAACCTATGAGATGCAGAACACAACAGCTTGTGAAGTCTTTCTCTCAGCTTACAAACCTGAGAAAAAGCCCCTATAAAGAGTTTGTGGTTCCATCCTGGGAGAGGAGATAGGAATGTATATGGCCTCCTCCATGACGTGAGAGAGAAGAAATCCAGATGATTATCCGATGTAAGAGTGATCTGTTGAGTTAGGACGTGCATGTGGCTGAGCACAAGGTGAACGTGGGAAATCCCTAAAAAGTGTTGGGCACATCATCATGTGAATAGAAATGAAGATGATGTGATGGCCTCCTCTTAGCAGCAGCAGAGTTGATGAGAAGACTCTAGATGATCCTTCTGCTGGTGGCAGTGGGAAAGCAGATCTGTCGAGCAGACGTGCCTGTGGACGAGCACAGGTACATGTGTGAAGACCTGGTTCATCTGTGTGATGTAGTGAATCAGGTCCATGACATCCTTATGGATGTGCCCCTAGTGGATGAGCACTAGTGGGTGTATCAGATCCTTTGCTATATGTGGTTCAAGAGTCAGACCTACCTGTAACCCTAGTTATTATGTAAAGGGTACAGGTCGGCCCTACCTTATTGTGTCTAAAGATAAACTATAAAAGATAATTAATATTAATATTAATAGTAACATTAATATTAATTATTATAATAATAAATAAATAATATGTCTAAGTGAGGTCGGCCCTATTGTGCCAATAGACACTTTAGTTGACCGGACAAGTCTAATATAAGTAAGATGAAATCTTTCATTGTAGACACACACACACTTGTGAGTTTTGGAAATTTCAGCAAGTACACTTCTTGGTAAAAGTTGCGCACCTCTCTTGGGCGCTAGAGTTCTAGGGTTTTGTGCACCCTCTTGTGTGCTAGGATATTCTTGGTGGTAAAGGTCTTTCTCTTGAAGAATATAGCAAAGGATTTGGCTGGGTTTTTTCTCCCTTGTTTGAGAAGGGTTTCCCAGGATATATCTTGTATTCTTGTGCATGGTGTTTCTTCTTGTGATCTTGGTTGCTGCAACATTCTTGTTTATGGTTAAGACATGATGAAATTAAATGAACTAAATGCTTAAACTAGCTCTGAATAAAATCAACATGGTATCAGAGCATAGGTCTTGAAAGAACCCATTGCACAAGCATTCTTCACAAGAAAAAGGAAAACGTCATTGTTGTCGTACAAGAAAATTAGGGCTTTTTATTGAAGAAGTTTTCCAGCCTCAAAACCATCTAAAAAAGTGCGCCCTAACCCAAGGAACTCTTTGGCACCTTCAGCGCACCTTTTCAGTGGGTAGATCTCCCGGAAAGTGAAACCCTAGTTTTCACAAAGTACCAGAAAACCAGAAGTACCAAAGTACCAGAAGTACCAGAAAACCAAAAGTACCAAAAAACCAAAAGCACCAGTCCATAAATCCGCTAGTCAAGTTTGAGGGTGTAAAATTTGGATTTTCAGAAATCTGACTGCACCAGCTTACTCCCCTGGATCAGAATCTCAAAATTTGAAGTTTGAAAAATTAGGGTTTCCTCATAAAACCCTAAGTTGCAGTTGCAGTTGCAACTTCAGAATCAGTTGCAGTATCAATTGCAGTTGCAGTATCAGTTGTTGTACCAGTTGCAATCACCCTTGAAGTCTTTTAAGAAGTTGGTAAATATTACCACTGATACTAGATGGTGTCACTACCTGCAAATGCTATCAGAGGTATGTACTCACATATGTTTAAATTGTTAAACTTTAAAGGGTACTTGCAGGAGAAGGGATCTCTTGTCATAGATCCAGAAGGATCTCAAGATCCAACACATTCAGAAGAATAATGCAACCCAGGTTTGATTATTCTAACATGCATCTATTTGTTATGACATTTATTTGATCTAGGTTGCATGTTGAAGCTATGACCATCATACTAACCCTTGGTCAAAACTAAAGTCAAGATATTAGATGGATTAAAGTTGAGATCATAGAGTTTGTTCTCTAACCCAACCTTCTGTCAAGATAGAATATTGTCCTAGTACAAAAGACAGGTTGAAGAAAGCACTTGTTATCTTGAGCGAAGGAGACTTGGAAGAAAAGAAACACACTAGAAGTGAAGACTCCAGGTTTGATTGTTGTAATTGTCATTCCTCTAACTTATATTTCTAAAGGTTGCTACATTACAAATAGGTGTTGTAGTTGTGATAACAATCCTTAAAATTGTTTTGATTCTAGAGATGTACTCATTATTCTCCTTTAGGAGATATTCTTGTTTTGGTTCCTCTTGTTTTTCTTGTTCCAGACAGGTCAAGAACAAAGGAAGATGCTTATCCTTCAGAGGGAGCCAAAACTATTTAAGAAAGAAAAAGAATAGAACCATCCTTGAGACAATCAATGCAATAATGCATGATCAAAATCTTTCTATGATTTCATGGGCAGAAGCATGCATGATGCAGTATATGTTCAGAACAAGAGTCTTCACCAAAATAGAAGCCTTCACCAGAGTGAAGCCTGAGATTGAACACTTCAGGTTATTTGGGTGCCCAGTGTATCTTCATGTACCCAAAGAGAAGAAGTCCAAGCTAGATCCTTTAGAAAGAAAGGATACATTGAATCTTCAAAGACATTCCAGATCGACATCCCTGGTCAGAGACAGATTAAAACAAGCAGAAACATTGTCCTTGAAGAAAAGATAATCTTTCAAAGATCCAGAGAATCTCAGATGAAGATTGACAGTAAGTCTATACCTTCTTCCCTTTCGGCAGCTCAAAGGGAGAAACGACATTTTTCAGTTGCTCCTGTTGATATGTTCATTGATATTACAACAAGACATAAAATGCCTTCCTAGACTCACTATGCAAGAGGCAAAGAAATATACAAGCCTCTCAAGGTACATTCCAAGAAAGCAAAAGAGTTTTTCAAGCTATCCTTCAAATATGAGCCACTTCATTAATGATAAGACTCCTTGTCTTAGAAAAGCTACAAGAGAACCAGTATGGACAAAAGCCATGAAAGAAGAATACCAGTATACTTTAAAACAGTACATAAGATATTATTCAAGGACCAAGAGGAGAAACCTATGGTGCAGCATGTAGCAAATGAAAGTATCAAGGAAATACAAAACGTGATCTATAAGCCAAAGGTTTCTCACAAACAGAGGGAGTTGTCCATGATGGGACACTCGACCCAGTGAACCGTTTCACTTCCATCCGTACCACCATCCATGAGTTGGAACCTATATCAGATAGATAGATTCTTGATGAGTTTGGATTTCAGCAAGAGTGTTGCTGATCCAAACCTATACAGTGTTGGTGACAAAAACCTGATCCTGATGATTTACTCAGAAAGACTAGTTGTTAAAACTAGCAAGCATTGACTTCTGATTTTCATAAAGAATCCGAGTATGATACACTACTTCTTGGGACAAGAAGTATGATAGAATGCAAATTCACCGTGATGGATCTAAAGAAGAAGATTGATGTTGATTCAAGACGAGACCAATCCACAGTTGATTGGATCACTGATGTATCCGGTTAACACCGGACTTGATTCATGCCGATTCAGATTGAGCAGAAAGTACAGTGGACCGAAAGAGCACATCCTGTTGATGTTCTACCTTGAAATCTTCCATGATTTCCTATTGCAGCAGGAAATATAACTCTGTAGCCTTAAATGCACTAGAGACAAAGTATATATATAGCAGTAAGTGTGCGAAGAAATGTGGCTTCACATACTTCCGTCAGATCTACTTGACCATGAGATAGATCATATGTTGATGGCAGAGAGCCATATATAAAGCTCCTTAAAGAACCCAGAGCTTCCTAATGGTTTGTCACACAAAGAGACAAAATTTTCTTATGTTAGAGATATGATGCAGAAGAAAATTGTTTATTTGCAGTACCCTTCTCCACCTAAGAAGACTGCAAATTTCTACACCAAACATTTACTTGGTGAAGAACTCCTTCAGAGTTAAGAGGGAGTATGGATGACCATTGACCAAAAACAAAACTCAGAGTACATCGGTATGAGACTTGGCTTGATGAAGAATGCCTCCCTAGCTGAGAGGGAGTGTTGATGAAAGCAACTATGGGAGACATCCTCCAGCTTACAAACCTGTGAGATGCGGAACACAGCAGCTTGTGAAGTCTTTCTCTCAGCTTACAAACCTGAGAGAAAGCCCCTATAAAGAGTTCGTGGTTCCAGCCTGGGACAAGGGCTAGGAATGTATATGGCCTCCTCCATGACGTGAGAGAGAAGAAATCCAGATGATTATCCGATGTAAGAGCAATCTGTTGAGTTAGGACGTGCTTGTGGCTAAGCACAAGGTGAACGTGGGAAATCCCTAAAAAGCGTTGGGCACATCATCGTGTGAATAGAAATGAAGATGATGTGATGGCCTCCTCTTAGCAGCAGCAGAGTTGATGAGAAGACTCCAGATGATCCTCATGTTGGTGGCAGTGGGAAAGCAGATCTGTCGAGCAGACGTGCCTGTGGACGAGCACAGGTACATGTGTGAAGACCTAGTTCATCTGTGTGATGCAGTGAATCAGGTCCATGACATCCCTATGGATGTGCCCCTAGTGGATGAGCACTAGTGGGTGTATCAGATCCTTTGCTATATGTGGTTCAAGAGTCAGACCTACCTGTAACCCTAGTTATTGTGTAAAGGGTACAGGTCGGCCCTATCTTATTATGTCTAAAGATAAACTGTAAAAGATAATTAATAGTAATATTAATATTAATTATTATAATAATAAATAAATAATATGTCTAAGTGAGGTCGGTCCTATTGTGCCAATAGACACTTTATGTGATATCCCCAAAAATAAAATAATTTTGAAATTTAAATTTGCTGGAAATTTATTTCCGTTTTTAGTAAATTCGAATTTGGAAAATTGTTGCCATTTATGGCAATTCCGAATTTCGAGTTTGATATTTGTAATTAATTATTATGACTGTTGGGCAGAGTTTTGATTGGACTCAACTAACTATTTAACTATGACACTTGTATAAAAAAAAACAGAATATTTATATTAATTGCAGGAGGATAAATGGAACAGCCATGTTAAAATCAGCTACCCGTGACTCCATGAGTGGGGAACAAGTTGGAACTACCTTTGGGCTGCTTATTACAAGTGGCAAATCAGAGATTTGGCCATTGGCAGCCCCTGAAAATCAGGGATTTAGAAAGCTGCGAAAATCCCCCCCCCAAGGGAGGAAAAAAGACCTGGGCAAAATTAATAAATAGCATATGCGAGGAGGAAGGACGCTGCCAAGTATGCTGGGGAAAAAGATTTTTTTGAGCTCTCTTGTTGTTTTGAACACGACGGATTGAGTGTGAGGCAAGAGGAGTCTACTGAAACGGATTTTCCTTGTTGTTATGAGCACTGCTGAGTAAGTGTGAGGCAAGAGGATATCTGTTGGAATTGAAGGACATTGCTGAGGAGTTTCGAGTTAGCCCTCATGGGCTCATGGTCAGGCTAGGGGGTGAACTGGGCAAGTGATTTGGCTGCCCTATTCTACAGTTGGGAGGAACGTGGTTGTTCCCTTGTCTTCTCGCGATCTGGTTCAGATATGTTGCTCTACTCATTTTCTATTTGAATAATTTTATATCTAATGCAATGTATTTGTTAAATCGGAACTGAAATGATTTCCATTTTCTGTTCGAAGGATTTGATGTCTGATGTCATGTATTTATTAAATCTGAACGAACGATAGAATTGGCCTTTTATTTGTTATTATAGTTGAAAGGATTCATGCATGGTTAAATTCTGGAAGAAATCTCCTCTAAATTAGATTCACTGTTATTTTTCTTTCTTTATTCGTTTTCTGAGTGAAATCAATGTTGAGATTGGCATATTGGGAGTGAAGGTTATGTTGTAATTTCATTAATCTAACTATATGAATAATGTCGGGAACAACATTCTGAGTGTTGTAAACTATGCCACTTTTTCCTTTCAATTAAATAGACTGTGTAGAGACAGATCTGTAGCTGAGGTAGGAAGACCGACTATTATACCAATTTTCCCTTATAGTTCATTAACCTAACCCGTATAAAGGTATCTCGAACAAGAGAGTACAGAAACAGAAAATCATACTATATAATTTGCAATAGCAGATCTATTATATGAACTACTTTAACAGTAAAGGAACCGGATGCACTCTTGCTTATTACGGAAATTTCCTTTGCCCAAGACTGTACCAATTCGGCTATTCATATTTAGACTTTCTTGTTTTAATAACGATGCACAAACAAAACAAAACAAAAAAATGAAACAAGAAGTGTCGAATCGCGAAACGCGAAAGTGTTGTGGGCCCAACATTCTGGATTTCGGGGTTCGGGATTTCGGGGTTTTCGAACACCTGATGCATAAACAAAAATGAAACAAGAAGTGTCGAATCGCGAAATGCGAAAGGGCTGTGGGCCCAGCATTTCGGGATTTCAGGGTTCGGGATTTCGGGGTTTAGTAAAGCAAAGGAACTCTTCGCATATGTAATAAGCAAATCCCGAATGCCAAAATATCAACTTTGTATTTTATCTTCTTTTAAAATATGCTCAGTCTTTGTTTGAATGATTCGTGTATCTGATTTTATGCGTCTAATTGTGCTCAGTTGAAATAATTTCCATGGATGACATCTGTTCATTGTAAGAAGTTTATGTTCAAAGACTAAATTCTGGGGACGGTTCCTCTTGAAATAAAACGCTAGACAAAAGTATCTACATATGAACTTGAAAGAACAGATCCACCTACAGGAGCATATTTAACTCTAAAATCAAAATTCTAGGTAGGATTGTCTATGTATAGATGAGCTTGAAAGGTACCGATATTTTTATAGGCATATGTGTACTTCTGTAATTGAAGTTCTAGCAGATCTAGCTTTGAATAATTGAATTGGAGGAAGCCTGTACATATAGTACTTCGGGGTTTCGGGTTTCGGGTTTCGGGGTTTCGCGATTCGGGATTTCGCGACTCCGGCGACAACGATACTAGGCCCTTCAAACTCCCGGATCCCGAAATGCCGAAAAGGGCTTAATAGGTTTTGGCTCCCCCTTTAGCCCTTGTCCATACAATCCCACCCGATGACCCGGGGCTAACTCCA
Organism: Picea engelmannii; assembly: GCA_009831015.1. Classification (NCBI taxonomy): domain Eukaryota; kingdom Viridiplantae; phylum Streptophyta; class Pinopsida; order Pinales; family Pinaceae; genus Picea; species Picea engelmannii. The sequence goes on from ML779416.1 coordinate 416,991, forward strand.
CAGAGCACATCAGGGTTTCGTGTACCGGGATTTCGCGACTTGCGAAAACGAGGGCTCTTGCCTTTGGGTTTTCCGGGTGCCGAAATGACGAAACCTATTCCCACTAAATTGATTCGGGGTTTCTTGTACCGGGATTTCGCGACTTGCGAAAACGAGGAGTCTTGACCTTTGGTTTCCCGGGTGTCGAAACGTCGACCGGCAGCCACGTGTCCCTTCGATGGACGGTTGCGACCTTTAGCCATAATCAACAGTTTTGATTCTTTCGGGATGATCAACGGTCATGATCAAATCTCGGCTTTCTCCTTTTCGAAATTTGGGAGAGTCTTCACTCCCCTGCATGCACCAGGTTTAAACCTCACGCATCTTTTCTGGATCCTACGACTCTCGCAGTTTCAGCACTTCTCCCCAAAGTGTCTCCACCGTTCATTTCAGTTGTCCCCCTGCACGTCCTCCCAGAGGTTAAACTCTGTGCGCCCAGATCCTTTCTCCAACTGATCTAATGATAGTTGTGCTCCCACCTGAGCTTTATCTCTCTGATCTCTCAAAGGTTCCTTCGACCTAAGCTTAAATACTGCCTAAATACATATAAGCATGTTAGAGTAGTATGAGAGTTAAGGGAAGTGATAGAATTATAGAAGAATTTATCCATATAAGCTTTTATGTTCGAAGTAAACTTGACGGGCGTAATAATGTCATTATGGACAGAAATGAATCTTACCTTCTCTTAAATTCTAAGCTTAAACGAAATTGAATTATGTCATAGAAAAAAAAAAATATGGTGAATTTGAGGTACATTACATATGGTATCAGAGCAAAAGTTACAACACTAGGCCTGAACAGGGCCACATTAATTGCTTAGTATATATTTCGATTTATGAAAAAACTAATAAATCTTGTGATTACAAACAGAAAGCCTTTATGTTTTGTGTTGATTATGGCAGCCCAAGAAGGTGTAGAAATTAGGATGGAAGGGAATCCGCAGCAAGGACCTCCTGGAGATCCAAGATAGAACAATGATGGAAGCTCACCCACGGAGGTGTTGGAAACAATGAGGAATCTTATTGTTGAACTACAGGTTTTCAAGGCCGACAATGAAGTATTGAAGAAAGCACAGCAGGAACAGCAAGAGATAAATGAAGTCATGCTGCGTAGTATAGTAACCAAGAAAAGCCCAAAAGATGATAAACAAGATGAGGAGGTCAGCAAAAGGGCCTCCAAGAATTCTGGTGTGGAAACAGAAAAAGAAGACAGTTCGTCTGAAGGGACACCTTCCGCTGAAGACAAAACCATACCAGATAGAAAAAGAAAACAAACAAACCACCTTGAAGGAGAATTTAAAAAGATTAAACCAGCTACCTTTGATGGAGAATCCAAGACAGGAGAAGAAGCTGAGGCATGGTTGTTGGACATCAAAAAATACTTCCAGATCTACAACTATTCCAGCAACATGAAGGTCAGAATGGCCATCTACAATCTGAAGGGGAAGGCCAGCATTTRGTGGCAGGACCTAAAATTGGCCAAGGGCCTAAAGGAGAAACAGTTGGAATGGTCCGACTTTAAGAAGTATTTCAAGAAACAATACCTTTCTGAAAGCTATTATGAAAGGAAGACGAAAGAATTTTACGAGTTACGACTCGGACAGATGACGATGGAGGACCTTATAAATAAATTTATGGAACTACTAAGGTTCGTACTGTACATCCGAGAGGATAAGGTAAAAATCCAGCGATTCTTAAGCTGTTTACCATGTTAGGGGGATGACCATATATTGAATGAATTGTGATGAGTGGGTGATACTGCAAAGGAATGTAGGATAGGTCTCGTTTGGGCAATTCTGAATGCGTTTGGCCAAAAAAAAAACTCTCTACGATTGTTTCTCTGCATCGCTGATGTTTTTCTCTGCGTCTCACGTTACATCTCTGCGTTGGTTTTTGATAAAGGATTTTCGGGCCTACCGGGACAGAATTGAGTTTGACAGCCCCAAATCCTTGAGTGAGGTATTCAGGAAAGCACGAATGTGCTATGACCAGTATAAACAGCAGGAAGAGTTTCCCAAGACCTAGAAGGATAAGAAGCAAGATCGAATGAACCAGCGGAAGAAGGGATACCAGCCAGCTCCTTATCGGGTTGCAGCAAAAAGTTTCCCAAGGAAGGATTTTCACTCCAATCATCCGAATACACAAGGTAGCGGTAAGCCGGTAAACCTGGGAACGAAGAAGTTTGGGGACAACTCCCGCGAGCCATTAAAGTGTTGGGAGTGTGGAGAACCTCATCTAAGGAGGAATTGTCCACGTTTAATTGCAGCCAACAGAACCGTTGTTCACAATTTGCAGGAAGCCTCGACAGTGGGAGACGTGGGCAGAAGTCTACATCAGATAAATGCAGCCATAGATGGTCGACAAGCTGACCACCAGTGCTCGATGGTAGAAATCGAAGGTAAAATCAACGACACTCGAATTTCTGTTTTAATTGACCCTGGAGCTATGTTAAGTTATATTACTCCCGATGTAGTAGAGTCGAATAAACTTAAGAAACTGAAACATGCAAAGTCATGGCTTGTACAACTAGCAACAGGTACTAAAAGAAAAGTAGTTGACTTTATTTCTGATCTTGAGTTCAGCTTAGATGATCAAAAGATAAGGATCGATCTGAACATCCTACCACTAGGATCTTATGATATGATTATCGGGATGGATTGGTTGGAACAACACAAAGCAGTACTAGACTGTTATACAAAGATACTTAGCTATAAGGACAATTTTGGCACTGTTAGAACAGCCCAAGGCATAGCAAAACCTATATCAATCAGACAAGTTTCAGCGATGCAACTCAAGAAATGTATTAGAAAGGGATGTCAAGTTTACGCCATCCAAGTAACGAATTTATTAGAAAAAGAAGATAAGCCCAAGTTAGAGGACTTTGCTGTCCTACGTGAATTCAGAGACATGTTTGTGGATGAGATACCAGAATTACCTCCTAGAAGGGAAACAGATTTTTCCATAGACTTACTACCCGGATCAGCCCCTATCTCAAAAGCACCCTACCGAATGAGTCTACCAGAACTGACAGAATTAAAAATACAATTACAGGAATTATTGGACAAAGAGTATATCAGACCGAGTGTCTCGCCATGGGGAGCACCAATCCTCTTTGTGAAAAAGAAAGACGGTACTCTAAGACTATGTATCGATTATAGACAACTGAACAAAATGACCATTAAGAACAAATACCCCTTACCAAGGATAAATGATCTATTCGATCAAGTTGGTGGGGCCAAGATCTTTTCAAAATTGGATTTACGATCCGGTTATCAACAAGTTAGGATAAAGGACGAGGACATAAACAAAACAGTTTTTCGAACAAGATATAGACACTACGAGTTTGTAGTCATACCTTTCGGACTCACTAACGCACCAACCACATTTATGTGCTTGATGAACAGCATTTTCAGTCAGTACTTAGACAAGTTCGTAGTAGTATTTATCGACGATATTTTGGTCTATTCAAAGACGGAAAAAGAACATGATGAACACTTAAGGATAGTTCTGCAAGCGTTGAGGAAACACAAACTGTACGCTAAATTTGACAAGTGTGACTTTTATCAAAAAGAGATACAATATTTAGGACATGTCATTTCCTCGGAAGGTATTGTCGTAGACCCGAAAAAAATAAAAACCATTATGGAATGGCCAGTACCTAAGGATGTGGCAGATATCCGGTCATTCATGGGAATCACCGGATATTATCACAGATTTATAGATGGGTTTTCCAAGATAGCCTACCCTATCACGTCATTACAAAAGAAAGGGACCAAGTTTAACTGGTCGCAAAAGTGTCAAGATAGTTTTAACAAGCTGAAAGAATTATTGACATCGGCGCCCATTTTGAAGGTAGCAGACCCAGATAAAGACTTCACAGTATGCGTTGATACAAGTAAAGAGGGACTAGGTGGTGTTCTAACTCAGGAAGGGCACGTGATTTGTTAGGAGTCCCGGAAATTAAAAGAACATGAGCGAAATTATGTCACTCGTGACTTAGAATTGGCAACAGTAATACATGCCTTAAAAATGTGGCGACACTACATAATGGGAAGGAAATTTCTACTATTGACGGATAATAGCGATGTGAAATATCTGTTTAACCAAACAGACCTTAATGCAAGACAAGCAAGGTGGCTAGCCTTCCTGAGCGAATTCGACTTCGAGGTCAAACATATCAATGGCAAAGAAAATAAAGTAGCAGACGCTTTAAGCAGAAGAGTCCATGGGTTATTTGAGGTAAATATCAGCAGGGCAGAAAGTGATCTGTAACAAAAGGTAAGGACGGCCGGTATTAGCGACGAAAATTACACTAAGATGATGGCAGAATTACAAAACAGTACCGCGGACTCAAATAAACCAGATCTAAGTATCGACAAGAAGGGACTATTACGATTTAAAAACAGACTTTACATACCGGATTCAACAAAGTTAAAATTAACAGTTTTGGACAAAGTGCATAAGAAACCGTATTCTGGTCATCCAGGTTACCAAAAAACGATATCAGCACTTAGAAAACTGTTTTATTGGCCTAATATGAAAGGCGAAACAGCAGAATACTTGGCTAGGTGCCAAGATTGTCAACAGGTTAAGGTCGAACACCAGCATCCAGCCGGCCTATTACAGCCATTACCAGTACCAGAATGGAAATGGGAGACCATATCGCTGGACTTTATAACAGGTTTGCCAAAAACTCAGAAACAGAATGATTCTATCATGGTTGTAATCGATAAACTCAGTAAGTCTGCACACTTTATTCCTATAAAGTCTACTTTTAAAGCTATAAACATTGCTGAAATATTCATGAAAGAAATTTTTAGACTGCATGGTATTCCTAAAATGCTGATTTCAGATAGAGACGTAAAATTCACATCCGCTTTTTGGAAGGAATTGTTTGCAGGGCTAAATACTAATTTGAATTTCAGTACGAGTTATCATCCACAAACGGATGGATAGACCGAAAGGACAAACCAAATCATAGAGGATATGCTCCGCATGTATGTAAGAACAAAGCCGAACAAGTGGGAAGACTACCTACACTTGCTAGAATTTGCATATAACAATGGGTACCAAACTTCGGCTAAGTTGAGCCCTTTCGAAATACTATATGGCAGAAAGTGTACAACTCCAATTAGTTGGGATAACCCGACTGACCGACTCATGGTTGGACCAGAGATGCTCCAAGAAATGGAGAACATGGTAAGGAAGGTACAACAGAACTTGAAAGAAGCACAGGACAGACAAAAGAGCTATGCAGATCAAAAAAAGAAGACACTTGGAATTTCAAGTAGGAGACCATGTTTATTTGAAGGAAAGCTCGTTGAAGTTAGGGAACTGTGCCAAGCTGGCACCCAGGTTTTGTGGGCCCTTCAAGATACTAGCTCGAATTGGACCCGTAGCATATCAACTTGCACTTCCAGCTAATCTAAGAATTCATAATGTATTTCATGTGTCTTTGTTGAAAAAGTATATTCATGATCCTACTCATATGATTGATTGGAACTTGGTGCAGGTGGAACCCGAAGGCGAGTTCCAGGTGGAACCCCTGCGCATTCTGGACCGGAGAGAAATAGCTCTTCGGAACAGAGTCGTCGCTCAGGTAAAGGTGCAATGGAAGCACTTTAGTCCTGAGGAGGCCACTTGGGAGTTGGAGGGAGATTTGCAGAAATCTCATCCAATCCTGTTCCAGGAAAGAAACGAACATTGAGGACAGTGTTTTGCAGAAGGGGGAAAGAATGTGATATCCCCAAAAATAAAATAATTTTGAAATTTAAATTTGTTGGAAATTTATTTCCGTTTTTAGTAAATTCGAATTTGGAAAATTTTTGCCATTTATGGCAATTCCGAATTTCGAGTTTGATATTTGTAATTAATTATTATGACTGTTGGGCAGAGTTCTAATTGGACTCAACTAACTATTTGACTATGACACTTGTATAAAAAAAAAACAGAATATTTCTATTAATTGCAGGAGGACAAATGGAACAGCCATGTTAAAATCAGCTGACCATGACTCCATGAGTGGGGAACAAGTTGGAACTACGTCTGGGCTGATTATTACAAGTGGCAAATCAGAGATTTGGCCATTGGCAGCTCCTGAAAATCAGGGATTTAGAAAGATGCGAAAATCCCCCCCCCCCCCCAAAGGGAGGGAAAAAGACCTGGGCAAAATTGATAAATAGCATATGCGAGGAGGCAGGACGCTGCCAAGTATGTTGGGGAAAAAGATTTTTTTGAGCTCTCTTGTTGTTATGAACACGACGGATTGAGTGTCAGGCAAGAGGAGTCTGCTGAAACGGATTTTCCTCGTTGTTATGAGCACTGCTGAGTAAGTGTGAGGCAAGAGAATATCTGTTGGAATTGAAGGACATTGCTGAGGAGGAGTTCCTAGTTAGCCCTCATGGACTCATGGTCAAGCTAGGGGGTGAACTAGGCAAGTGATTTGGCTACCCTGTTCTACGGTTGGGAGGAACGTGGTTGTTCCCTTGTCTTCTCGCGATCTGGTTCAGATATGTTGCTCTACTCATTTTTTGTTTGAATGATTTTATATCTGATACAGTGTATTTGTTAAATCGGAACTGAAATGATTTCAATTTTCTGTTCGAAGGATTTGATGTCTGATGTCATGTATTTATTAAATCTGAACGAACGATAGAATTGGCCTTTTATTTGTTATGATAGTTGAAAGGATTTATGCATGGTTAAATTCTGGAAGAAATCTCCTCTAAATTAGATTCACTGTTATTTTTCTTTCTTTATTCGTTTTCTAAGTGAAATCAATGCTGAGATTGGCATATTGGGAGTGAAGGTTATGTTGTAATTTCATTAATCTAACTGTATGAATAATGTCGGGAACAACATTCTGAGTGTTGTAAACTATGCCACTTTTTTCTTTCCATTAAACAGACTGTGTAGAGACAGATCTGTAGCTGAGGTAGGAAGACCGACTATTATACCAGTTTTCCCTTATAGTTCATTAACCTAACCCGTATAAAGGTATCTCGAACAAGAGAGTACAGAAACAGAAAATCATACTATATAATTTGCAATAGCGGATCTATTATATGAACTACTTTAACAGTAAAGGAACCGGATGCACTCTTGCTTATTACAGAAATTTCCTTTGACCAAGACTGTACCAATTCGGCTATTCATATTTAGACTTTCCTGTTTTAATACAACAAAAACAAAAAAAATGAAACAAGAAGTGTCGAATCGCGAAATGCGAAAGGGATGTGGGTCCAACATTCGGGATTTCGGGGTTCGGGATTTCGGGGTTTTCGAACACCTGATGCATAAACAAAAATGAAACAAGAAGTGTCGAATCGCGAAATGCGAAAGGGCTGTGGGTCCAGCATTTCAGGATTTCGGGGTTCGGGATTTAGTAAAGCAAAGGAACTCCGCGCATATGTAATAAGCAAATCTCGAATGCCGAAATATCAACTTTGTATTTTATCTTCTTTTAAAATATGCTCAATCTTTGTTTGAATGATTCGTGTATCTGATTTTATGCGTCTAATTGTGCTTAGTTGAAATAATTTCCATGGATGACATCTGTTCGTTGTAAGAAGTTTATGTTCAAAGACTAAATTCTGGGAACGGTTCCTCCTGAAATAAAACGCTAGAAAAAACTATCTACATATGAACTTGAAAGAACAGATCCACCTACAGGAGCATATTTAACTCTGAAATCAAAATTCTAGGTAGGATTGTCTATGTATAGATGAGCTTGAAAGGTACCGATCTTTTTATAGGCATATGTGTACTTCTGTAATTAAAGTTCTAGCAGATCTAGCTTTGAATAATTGAATTGGAGGAAGCCTGTACATATAGTACTTCGGGGTTTCAGGGTTCGGGGTTTCGCGATTCGGGATTTCGCGACTCCAGCGGCAACGATACTAGGCCCTTCGAACTCCCAGATCCCGAAATGCCGAAAAGGGCTTAATAGGTTTTGGCTCCCCCTTTAGCCCCCGTCCATACGATCTCGCCCGATGACCTGGGGCTAACTCCACAGAGCACATCGGGGTTTCGTGTACCGGGATTTCGCGACTTACGAAAACGAGGGCTCTTGCCTTTGGGTTTTCCGGGTGCCGAAATGATGAAACCTATTCCCGCTAAACTGATTCAGGGTTTCGTGTACCGGGATTTTGCGACTTGCGAAAACGAGGAGTCTTGACCTTTGGTTTCCCGGGTGCCGAAATGCCGACCGACAGCCACGTGTTCCTCCGATGGACGGCTGCGACCTTTAGCCACGGTCAACAGTTTTGATTCTTTCGGGATGATCAACGGTCGTGATCAAATCCCGGCTTTCTCCTTTTCGGAATTTGGGAGAGTCTTCACTCCCCTGCATGCACCAGGTTTAAACCTCGCGCATCTTTTCTGGATCCGACGACTCGCAGTTTCAACACTTCTCCCCGAAGTGTCTCCACCGTTCATTTCAGCTGTCCTCCTGCGCGTCCTCCCAGAGGTTAAACTCTGTGCGCCCAGATCCTTTCTCCAACTGATCTAACGACAGTTGTGCTCCCACCTGAGCTTTATCTCTCTGGGCTCTCAAAGGTTCCTTCGACCTAAGCTTAGATACTGCCTAAATACATATAAGCATGTTAGAGTAGTATGAGAGTTAAGGGAAGTGATAGAATTATGGAAGAATTTATCCATATAAGCTTTTTTGTTCGAAGTAAACTTGACGGGCGTAATAATGTCATTATGGACATAAATGAATCTTACCTTCTCTTAAATTCTAAGCTTAAACGAAATTGAATTATGTCATAGAAAAAAAAAAATTATGGTGAATTTGAGGTACATTACACTTTAGATGACAGGACAAGTCTAATATAAGTAAGATGAAATCTTTCATTGTAGACACACACACACTTGTGAGTTTTGGAAATTTCAGCAAGTACACTTCTTGGTAAAAGTTGCGCACCTCTCTTGGGCGCTAGAGTTCTAGGGTTTTGTGCACCCTCTTGTGTGCTAGGATATTCTTGGTGGTAAAGGTCTTTCTCTTGAAGAATATAGCAAAGGATTTGGCTGGGTTTTTTCTCCCTTGTTTGAGAAGGGTTTTTCCAGGATATATCTTGTGTTCTTGTGCATGGTGTTTCTTCTTGTGATCTTGGTTGCTGCAACATTCTTGTTTATGGTTAAGACATGATGAAATTAAATGAACTACATGCTTAACCTAGCTCTGAATAAAATCAAGGAGGGGGGCATGTGGCATTCGGAGGAAATGGACAAAGTGTATAAAGCCAAGGGTTTCCCCAATCCAACTCGTTCTAGGTGAGGACATAAAAACGAATGAGGTCGTGGAGATGGCATCCTAGATGCTAATGGGGAGATTTCTTGGTCGGAGGTGGTGTGATGAAAGCATCAGAAGGTGGTTGAAGGCCATATGGGATCCCTGTATTGGATATGAACTAAAGCTATATCATTTCCAGAGGATGGTTAGGGTTTCATTTTCAATTGGCAAAAGATGTTGACTTGATTATGGCTTCTTGTTGGAAATATTCTACACCTCTTTTCTTGAAGAGATGGACTCCAGTTTTTATTCTCAATCTGAAAGAATTGACTATCTGTCTATGTGGGTGAAGCTACAGAGGATTCCAATGGAATTATGGTCTTTAGAAGTATTTAAAGAAATAAGGAAATCCCCTTGGGAAGTTTATAGAGGCGAATTTAAGTTACACTATATCTAGTAATTTTTCAGCTGCACATAGGTTTGGTTAGCCTTGATATGAGAGATGGTTTAGCTGAAGAGATTGTTCTTCAAAAGGGGGCATGCATCTTTATGCAACCTTTAAATTACAGAGGGATTCTTTTCAGATGTTTTTGATGCCATAAAATAGGTCACATTGCTATGGTTTGATTTTTAAGAAGCCCTAGGTTTGTAAGGACTTTGAAAGGAAGGATTTGTCAGGACAATCCCAGCCACAACCAGATGTGTTGGGAAAGGTTCGAGAGGATGTTATGTGTAATGATCCCCATTACTGGAATACTCAAAAAAAAAAAATCTAACTCTGATACCACAGTGTCACGTCCCTAGCCACGCAAGCTGGCCACGTGACACCAATCCTTTTCTTTTCAGTCACATTAGACTTACAGATTTTCTTAGAATTACTGCCTTTGTGGCTCTGATATCTTAAGATGATAATTCCTACCATCAACAAGTCTGAAATATCTCGGATATCATCTCAACTTAAAATGCCCTGCATATGAACACACGTGCAGTTCTACAACATATATAAACCATGCTTAAATATATAAACAGTTACAGCAACAGATTAAATATATTATACACAGTAAACAGCATGTACTGTGTATAATATACTCTGCTACTCACCAACTTTCAGCAGCAGGTCACCCCCGAGTTGAGACTAGAACTACACCAAGGAAGGCTTCCTAGGCCAAACTAAGTTCTATACTCAGCAATTAATCTCAGGTCAAGGTGCCAACTATTGCAACTAGCCTACAGCCTCTCATTTCCCACATGCTTGTCCCACACCAAGAAGTGTGCCCCTTCTCTGCTCAACAGTCCTTCGGCTGCCCCACTTCCCTTTCGAGGCTTCAGCAACAGGCCAGACAGAAAATCTTAGAGCCAGCTATTGCCCAACGCACCAGCAAATAGTCTTCGGCAGTTCTCTCACAAGAGAGAGACTGCCACGGGCCTGACAACCCACTTCTTCAGAGTACACAAGCCTGACAACCCGCCTCCTCAAAGTACAGAAATCTTGATATTCTTGTTACCAGTCGCTTCCCCGAGCTTTCCCCGTGCAGTTACGAGAATAGAATAACAGCATACCCATGGTAAGAAACGAAGGTTACAATGAACGGGGAATGATGAGAAGATTCATGAATGAATATCGTAGAACGATGGAGTGTAAGGGTAAAATCCCTCAAGAATGATGAGGTGATGTGAAAATACACTAAGTTTCCCAATATATCTGCATGTCCCAATCTAGACACTTTCCATGATGAAACTTCATGAGCTCCAATCAGTATACGTTCCCCATTCTTGGAACTTAGACTAAAATATCTCAAGATTTGGACCTTAGGAAATATATTAAAATAATATTTCCTTGACTTAAGCCCCCTTGGCTTAGCTCTTAGTCTTAGACCCATAGCCCCCCTTTCCTCTAGTGGAGTTCTTAGTCCCCCATACTCTTTCGTCTGATTGGTTTGCAGCAGCGATGTATTTTATTAATAATATGCGTGATAGATATTACGAAGATCTTGTAATCATATAGGCACTCTGGCCACCAAACATATGTACAATGGCACTTAGGCCCAAAAATATCTTAGCTCACCAACCTACGTGTACAATTACATCTTGGGGTTGGCCTAGGGGTATTACATTCCCCTCCCCCTTAATTATGCATTGTCCTCAGTGCATTATGTACACATGTACAAGTAAAATTCTTCAAAAAGCTCCCAAAAGATGCAAGTACTCTTCCCACATGGCATATCCATATTCCCACGTTGCATCTTCAGGACTATAACAAGTCCACTGAATCTTTACTAGCCCGATGGCTTGATTTCGGAGATGCTTGACCTTCCGATCCAATATGCACACAAGTTGTACTCGAAGGTCTCCTTCTTGCCCCACCTGAATCACATTCCAATCAATTATATGATTAGCATCAGGAACATACTTTTTAAGCAAAGACACATGGAATATATTATGAATGCACATGGATGCAGGTAATGCAAGCATGTATGCAACAGGACCAATCTTCTCCAGGATTTCAAAGGGTCCACAATATCTTGTTGCAAGCTTTGAATAGCTCCCCAATTTCAAAGAGCTTCTCTCGGCCTTCACTTTCAGAAATACATGGTAACCCACTTTAAACTCTCTGTGAGTTATGTTCTTATCTACATAGCTTTTCTACCTATCTTGGGCAGCCTATAAATTTTGTTTAATCTTCACCATCTGATCTTCCATTTCCCTAAGCAGTTTTGGCCCAACCACTGCTCTATCTACTGGGTTGTCCCAGCTTACTGGGGTATTGCACTTTCTGCCATATAATGCCTCAAATGGGCTCATCTTCAAAGATGCTCGATACCCATTATTATAGGCAAACTCAACTAAGTGTAAATAGTCTTCCCATTTCGATGGTTTATCCATCACATACATTCTTAGTATATCTTCAATCACTTGATTGATTCTCTCTGTTTGTCTGTCAGATTATGGGTGATATGTTGTGCTACAGTTCAGATGGGTCCCAAATCCTTTAAATAATCCCTTCCAAAAGTGTGATGTAAATTTGGGATCTTCGTAAGAAACTATTGCCTTAGGCACACCATGAAGCCTGGTAATTTCTCTCATATAGATATCTGCAATATTAGTTGCCTTGCGAGTTAGCTTTACTAGAATAAATGAGCAGCTTTAGTGAGATTATCCACCACCACCATGATGGAGTCATGCTGCTTCAATGTTCTGGGCAGCTTGGTGATAAAATCAATTGTCGCCACTTCCCATTTCCACTCAAGAATAGGCAATGGTTGTAGCAAACCAGCTGGATGTCTATGCTCAACCTTAACCTTCTAACATTCAAAACATTTGGCTATATAATCAGCCACTTCTTTCTTCATACCTGGCCAATAATACTGGCTTTGGAAAGCTGCAATTGTTTTCTAGTATCTCGGGTGCCCAGCATAAGGCACATTATGCATCTCTCTTAATATCACATTCCTCGGCTCTTGAGAAATAGGTACATAAGTTATGCCTTTATACAAGAGGATTCCATCATCTCTTGTAGTCTTTAGTTTTCTGCTGTAAATTATCTTGCTGTAATTTTTCCATTGTCTGCACATAGTGTTGATCAATTTTGCCACTTCTAAAATTATGTCTTTTAGATCAGGTTTGTACATGCTTATGGTTGTAGCATGCATCTCATGCATCCTTTTGCTGAGTGCATCAACCACCTTGTTCTCTTTGCCTTTGATATGCTTTATATCAAAGTTATATTCACTAATAAATTCCAGCCAACTGATTTGCCTAGAATTCAAAGTTGGTTGTCCAAACAAATACTTCAGACCACTATGGTCTGTCCTCAATTCAAATCTTCTTCCCATAAGGTAGTGCCTCCACATCTTCAAGGCATGCACTATGGCTAGAAATTCTAAATCATGAATATTGTAATGTCTCTCATGCTCCTTTAACTTTCTTGATTCATAGCATATCACATGCCCATTTTGACTAAGGACTCCACCAAGTCCTTTGCATGCATCAGTGCACACAACGAATTCTTTATCAGGATCAACAATCTTTAAGATAGGTGCACTTGTCAATAAGTATTTCAAGTGTTGAAAACTTCTTTTACAGTCAGTAGTCCATTCAAATCTTACACCCTTCTTTCGCAAGGAAGTGAATGGGTGAGCAATCTTTGAAAAACCTTCAATGAATCTTCTATAGTATCCTGCAAGTCCCATGAAAGATCTCACCTCTAAGACATTCTTTAGTACTGGCCACCCCTCAATGGCTCTTATCTTTTCAGGATCCACAACTATCCCTTCCTCTGAAATGATATGGCCCAAATAATGTATCTGCCTTTGATAGAATGAGCACTTGCTCAATTTTGCATATAGATGATGTTCCCTCAACACTTGTAGCACCATCCTTAAGTGTTTCTCATGCTCTTCTTTAGATTTTGAATAGATAAGAATGTCATCCAGAAAGACAATGGCAAACCTATCCAAGTAATTTATGAAAACACCATTCATCAAACACATAAAGACAGTTGGTGCATTTGACAACCCAAATGGCACCACTGTAAACTCATAATGGCCATATCTCGTTCTGAAAGTTGTCTTGCTGATATCTTCTTCTTTGATTCTCACTAGATGATAGCTTGATCCGAGGTCAATCTTGGAGACTATCTTCGCATCTTGCAACTAATCAAATATATCATCTATCCTTGGAAAAGGATACTTGTTCTTCACAGTCACCTTATTCAACTGCCTGAAGTCAATACATAATCTTAAGGTGCCATCTTTCTTTTTGGAAAATAATATTGGGGCACCCCAAGGAGACACACTTGGGCGTATATACCCATTCAAGAGTTCTTCAAGTTGCATTTGTAATTCCTTCAATTCTGGTGTACTCRTCCTATAAGGAATCTTGGACACTGTTGTAGCTCCAGGCATCAGATTAATAGAGAAATCAATATCTCTTTTCGGTGGCAACCCTGGTATCTTTCTAAATACATCTTCGAATTCTTTCAAGACTGCATAGTCTTCAATGCTTGGCACTTTATCCTTAGGTGCCTCCTCCATATGCACTGCAAAGATTTGGCATCCTTTCCTGAAGCTTTTTCTTCAGCTGCAAAGCCGAAACTTCTCTAAAGGTTACTAGTCTTGGAATGCCTTGAACTATCCTCAAGTTTCCTTCTTTATCCAAGCAAGTAAATGCTTTGTTATAGCAATCTAGGACAGCATGATGCTTGTCCTACCAATCTATACTAATTAGGCAATCATATGATCCCAAAGGTGTGATGTTCAAATCAGCCTTTGTACATAGTCCATTCATGTCCATTGGACAATCCTTGACTACCTCATTAATTCTTCTTTTAGCTCCTGTAGCTAATTGAACCAACCAAGGTTTTCCAAGCTCACTTCTTGTCAAATGGAATCTTTCCACCATCTTAGGATTTATATAACTATGACTAGCTCATGAATCAATCAAAATAATAATAGGTCGATCATTGATCTTACCTTCTACTTCAACCATGTGAGATGGAAATTCAGCTTGCTTGTTGTCCAGAGCTGCATAGATCCTTGGCATACTTTTGTCCATGTCCTCAATTGTTTCAGCATGTTGTACATTGTGAACAATCCTCACTTTCTCACCTCTATAAGGGCAATCTTTGTACATATGATCTCTTTCACAACCCCAACATTTCATGGGTTGTTACCTTGGTCTTTTTCCCAATGTTTCTGATATTCAGGACTCATTATGAGCTAGTTTCCCTTGGGAATTATTTATGAAGAAGGGTGGCTTGTTTCCTTTGTTCCTTTGCTCCATCTTAACCCTCTTCTTATCTTCCCAATCCTTGTGGAAGTTTGGTCTTCCTCTATGTTGATCATAGCGGCACTTGGCTCTCCTTATTGCTTCATCCAATGTCTTGGGATCATCATACTATATCTTGTCACTGAACATTGATGGCAGCCCACTCAAAAACCTTTAAATCTTGACTTGTTCAATTTTGATGAATTCAACATACTTCAACAGTTCCAAGAATCTTCTTTCATATTCATCCATAGTCATAAACCGATGCTTGAGTTCAAAGAACTCCTTCATCTTCCTATCATAATAACGCTTGGTCAAGTATTTCTTCTGAAAGTACTTCTTGAACTGCTTCCAAGTGATCTTCTCATCAATGTGTTGTACTTGCACAAGTTGGTCCCACCACATTGATGCTTTTCCTTCTAGCTAGTAAATGGCAATTCTTCTTTCTGGTTGTGAGGAATAATTGTGCAACTGAAAGTATTTCCTCATTCCCAATGGCCAAGTCTTTGCATCTTCATCTTTCTTGTGTTCACCATCAAAGATAGGAGGTTTAACCTTATTCATTTCTCCTAGTAGTTCATCCACCCCGGACCTCCTCTTATGCTTCCTGACAAGTGATATACTCAGACTGTTGTATGCCCTTCTAGTTGAGTGCCTTGGTGAGTGATGATGATGTCTACTCACACTTCTAGATTCTTTCCTTCTAGCATGAGACCTATGACTCTTGGACTTGCTTGACTATGTCTCCTTATCCATTTTCTTCTCTATTCTATCTAAGCTCTGCAACATCTTGATGTTGAAGCCATCTTGTTGTTCTTTAGCCTTCATAACTCTCTCATTATCAGCCTTACAACTTTGCACATCTCTTTGCAGAGACATTATAGTCTCTATCAAATTCATGCTCTCCTCTCTGCCTTCTCCATGCCCGTTGGATTCTATTACTGCAGCACCCACGCCCATACCAAATACTTTGCCTTCATCTTCATAATTGTAAGTTCCTCGAGTATCATCCATGTCTCTGATCTCTAATCTTTTTGTTGAATTCTGTTTGGTTCTATTTGTAAGTTCCTCGGGCACCGCCCATGTCTCCGATCACACCCAAGTGGACCCACAAATGTATTAAGTCTTTCACCACTCTTCTTGTATGTTTCCATACTTGGAAATTTTCCGCCTTACCTCAGGTCCGCGGTCATTTCCTAATCTTCTTCACCTCCACGATACTTCAACACTTAGCCAAATTTTTGAAATTCTTTGCAGGTTCGCGGGTCCACAGAATGTTACACTTCACCTCCGCCATATCCTTCACATCCGGAGTCTTGGTACATAGCCAAACTCCAAAACTCCACCGCGGGTTCGCAGGTTGGTGTGATTTCTTGCCCACACATCCGATCCTCTCTGTGCTCCACGGTAGCTTAACACTTGAACAAATTCCAAGATCTTACCACAGTTTCACGGGACTGGCAGTTGGCCCACAACGTGGCTCCATATCATCTACCAACTATCATTCCATTCACCGTGTACCTGCCACCGTGGAAATACACGTCATTCTTCTGCCACGTCAACTAACACATGGCCTCCATGTCATGCTGACGTCATTGTACGGAAAAATACCCAAATTTTTCCAAAATTCTTGGCTTGGCCACCATTGTAGTTTTGGAACTAAGCTTAATATGGTCAATTCCGACCCTATAAAAGTCGATTCGACTCTTGTACATGAAATTCAACTCTCCCTCATTGAATTTCCCATGAATTTCTGCTACAGAATTGGGGCTTTTTCCCAATTAAATCATGGGCACTCTGCAATTTCCAAATTTCACTCAATTACAGGTCAAAAAATGCCCAATTTAAGATTTAGAATTGGGGATTTTCAACCCCGATGCAGAGTTTCTCAAATTCCCCACGAATTATTTCCATTACTCGTGAATTTTTCCAAGATTTCTTTCCCAATTTCATGGCAGTAATTTCGTCAAACATTTCGTAGACATTCTCTAAAATTCAATCTTCTGTGACTTATCTCTCCAGAGTTCTTGTTGCTAGCCCATGCAAGCTCAAGTGTCAAACCTATGGCTCTAATACTAGAATGTAACGATCCCCGTTACCAGCATACTCAAAAAAAAAATCTAACTCCGATACCATAGTGCCACGTCCCTAGCCATGCAGGTTGGCCACATGACACCAATGCTTTTCTTTTCAGTCACATTAGACTTATAGATTTTCTTAGAATTACTGCCTTTAAGGCTCTGATATCTTAAGATGATAATTCCTACCATCAACAAGTCTGAAATATCTCGGATATCATCTCATTAATTTAAAATGCCCTGCACATGAATACACATGCAGTTCTACAACATATATAAACCATGCATAAATATGTAAACAGTTACAGCAACATATTAAATATATTATACACAGTGAACAACATGTAATTATGCATAAGAACACTTATCTTTTATGTAAACCACCAACTACGTGCAAACCTCAGACGTTCCTCCTAGCCATAGACGTCACTCATAAACTTTCAGCAGCAGGTCACCCCCGAGCTGAGACTAGAACTTCACCAGAGAAGGCTTCCTAGGCCAGACTATGGTCTATACTCAACAATTAATCTCAGTTCAAGGTGCCAACTATTGCAACTAGCCTACAGCCTCTCATTTCCCACATGCTTGTCCACCCCAGGAAGTGTACCCCTTCTTTCCTCAATAGTCCTTCGGTTGTCCCACTTCCCTTCCAGGGCTTCAGCAACAGGCCGGACAGAAAGTCTCAGAGCCCTACAGCTATTGCCCAGCGCACCAGCAAATAGTCTTTGACAGTTCTCTCACAAGAGAGAGACTGCCACGGGTCTGATAACCCGTTTCTTCATAGTATGCGGGCCTGACAACCCGCCTCCTCAAAGTACAGAAATCTTGATATTCTTGTTACCAATCGCTTTCCCGAGCTTTCCTCGTACAGATACGAGAATAGAATGATAGAATACCCATGGTAAGAAACAAAGGTCACAATGATCAGAGAATGACGAGAAGATTTGTGAATGAATATTGCAGAACAATGGAGTGTAAGAGTAAAATCCCCCAAGAATGACGAGATGATGGGAAAATACACTAATTTTCTCAATATATCTGCATGTCCCCATCTAGACACTTGTCATGATGAAACTTCATGAGCTCCACTTGGTATACATTCCCCATTATTGGAACTTAGACTAAGATATCTCAAGATTTGGACCTTAGGAAGCATATTAAAATAGTATTTCCTTGACTTAAGCCCCCTTGGCTTAGCTCTTAGTCTTAGACCCATAGCCCCCCTTTCCTCTAGTGGAGTTCTTAGTCCCCCATACTCTTTTGTCTAATTGGTCTGCAGCAGCGATGTATTTTATTAATAATATGCGTGATACATATTACAAAGATCTTGTAATCATATAGGCACTCTGGCCACCAAACATATGTACAATGGCACTTAGGCCCAAAAATATCTTGGCTCACCAGCCTACATGTACAATTACATCTTAGGGTTCGGCCTAGGGGTATTACATTATGAGCTCAAGGTCTGAGACAAAGGAGCATGGTGATTCTCTTATTCAGGTGGATTTCGTTGGTCAATTGGATGGATGGGCTCCTATAGTTGTTGAGGTAAAGGAATTGGCTTTTCAAGGTGGGCATTCTCATAAGGATGGGGCAGCCAAGTCTTTGGGGTCACCACTGCAGGACTCTGGTCAATCAGTATTTGACCTAGTTCCTTTGAATATGTCTTTTACAGTAGATAAGGGATTAGCTTCGAGGTTATGGGCAATATGGGACTTCAACACCCCTAGTATGGATTCCTCTTCCTTAAAAGGCTTCGGGGATGGGGAAACCACTCAAAATTCTGTACTCTCTCCATTTGAAGCTGGGATAAGGTTGGAACAGATAGTGGGGTCTGCAATTTGTCTCAGTATTCTTCTCGTGAGGAGGACTCACTTTTAGAAAGTAAGAATTGTTGAGCAATCAACGCTCCAATGTATAACCTTTGAAGCAAAAAGGATGTAACAAGGATTGGTGGTGGTTAAATTGAAGGGGGATTGGATCTGAATCCAGGAAAGGAAGGGAAGGGGCAAGGTCTAGGTAGGAAATCTTTTCTTTCCAAAGCTCAAGCAAAGGTTGTTAAACAAAATATTGATAGGTAAACAAGTTTCCATTATTGGGTTTCTTAGAGCAACTAACCCCTTGGCAAAGGTGAAGACATGATCTTCCTATCCCTAAATTGTAGAGGTTTAGGCAGCTCCTCCAAAAAACTAGCTTCAAGGCACTTGGTGGAAGTCAATAAACCTAATATTATTATGCTTCAAGAAACGATTGGGGATAGTGGGAAAATTTTAGCATATTTCGTAAAATCCTTTGTGGGTTGGGAGTTTTCCTATATTGATGATGCAAAGGGACAATTTGGAGGCATAATTACTAGGTGGAAGTCAAGGTTTGTTATGTGCATTGGTTTTTTTTCTATTGATTTAGGTCTTGGGATTATACTTTACTCTCAGGGGCTAGATAAGGAGTTCCTGGTGCTCAACATATATGGGCCCTATCAAGATAGGGTAACTACTAGGAGAAGATTTTCAATATGAATATCATATCTCAAGGAAGTATCATTATGGGGGTGATCTATATTTCTCCTTGGGAAGGGCTGAGATTGTCAAATTTTCAACTAGGGCAATTCAATGCACTCAATTTCAGATTTGAAAATTACTTCAGAGTGACCTCAAACAGTAAACTAGGGTTTTTATCACTAAATAATTCTACAATGAAATTATGACAGAAAATTACAGCGGAAACATAAAGATCAGAGAGAAATCATCCATGCACATGAGACACAAAAAAAATTGTTCTGTAAAATTTTTTATTGAGAATTTCAGAGGACAAAAGCAGTCCTCTTCCTCAATTTACAAACTCGGCAAATTTCAGGAAAAACCCAACTTACAAATCTATTGTATGGCCTGTTGACATCAATCATATGGTTGTTGTATGGCATGCTGACGTCAATCGTACGGTCTGCACATATGGTCTATATAGTTTGTACCACACGTGCGACCTGTTTCTCTACTGCTATCACACATGCGGCCTGTTTTAGCACTTTTTTTGTCACACGTGCGGCCTGTTTTAGCACTTTTGTTGTCACACGTGAGGCCTTCTCTCTCCTCCTATCACACGTGTGGTTGTCTCACACGTGCAGCTGTTCTCCTAGGCTGAAAAATTGAAGAAAAAGAATGTCTAGAAACCCTAGGCCAGATTTGCCAAAGTGTATAATTTCCTTTGCTGAAATTGCCGCCCAATCTCCTTGGCACTGTTAATTTCTCTTAACCTAGCACCCGACCATTAATTCCGAGCAAAACACATTTGTTGAATAATAGTACAGCTAAGTTATTAATTATAAATTCAGCGGAAGCATTAAACATCAGAAAGCCAAACATGTTGCACATATGATTTCATGTAAATACCCATGGAAAAACTCTTGCAGGAAAACAAAATCTGTGATGATTTTATTATATAAAATTAGGGCTCCCGTCTTGGGATAATGGCCCTTCTGTGGAAATACAAATGCAGCAAATAGCCTAGCCTATTACCCAAGATCAATCCTTCAATCTTGTTGGTTGCTACTTGCCTTGCTGCCCCCTTGCACCCTTTCCTCGGCCCCTGCCCCTGCACACATGAATGTTTACTCACTCTTTGTGTACCATCACTGTGTCTCATCCTCTCACATAAGTTGTCTTTTATAACCTTGAGTTTACCCTAAGTCCAAAACCCTAGATCTCCT
The DNA here is from genome assembly GCA_009831015.1 of Picea engelmannii. Taxonomy (NCBI): domain Eukaryota; kingdom Viridiplantae; phylum Streptophyta; class Pinopsida; order Pinales; family Pinaceae; genus Picea; species Picea engelmannii. The sequence continues at coordinate 437,811 of ML779416.1, forward strand.
AAGGTGATCAACGACTCAGATCTAATCTCAAGTTCAGTTTAGATCTAATGGCTAGGACTTAATTTAATTACTAATGCCAAATACTTAGGCAATTAATTAAATTAAACTAACTTTATTACAAAAGTACGTTCACTTACACAAAGTGGATCTCCTAAGATTCTGAGAGGCATTTAGGATGACTCCCACGTGCTAGACACAAGCCAACGTGGAAGTAGTTGTCTGATGCTACTGAAAAACATCAACAGGCACAAGTGCTTACTCACTTATGCCAACTCCATAATGTCACAATGAGATATCACAATGTCTCCTCAGATTGCGTCTCCTTTTATAGGAGTTCAAAGTGAGTTTAGAAGCTCTTAACTTACTTTAAGGAGACATCCACTAAACTCAACATTAAATTAGACTTGTTTATTCCTCCATGTGGGTGTGAAGCCCCAACTCAATATACAAGGGGTTTTCATAAAATGAAAAATGCAATGTGAGTGCCAACAATGAATCCCACATGCCCGACACCAAGGCCAATGTGGGAATACCTCCCGATGCTACAAAACATCAACACTCCCTCTTAGCAAGGGAGGTATTCCATCCACCATCACCTGGAAGCAGATTTGTCTCCCACACTGGAAGTGGCTCTGCCTCCCACACTGGATCCCCTACCACAACTGCTCCCTCTGACACTGAAGCAAATCCCGATGTATGACATGGACCCTTCTTGGAAGACACCCTGCTCCTAGAAGACTCTCGCTTCTGAGCATCCCGCTTGGCCATCTCAACCCATGACACCTTGACAGTCTTGGAAGACTCCTCTCTCCCACCTGAACCTAAAGGTTGACTTCCTCTGGACAGCTAACTCTCCCTCTCATCCTGTTGACTCCCTCTGAAGTCTAACTTCCTCTTGACAGACTTGGAAGGTTGCTCCTTCCCACTGGATCCTGAAGGCTGACTCTCTCTGAGTTGCACAACCTTCAGAGCTACCTGCTCCTTGTCCTCTATCACTTCGTTGCCTGCCATAGCTCTCATAGGCTGGCCCTTTAGCCTATACAAGTTGCTCTCTCTAACTCCAAGAACCATTGTCGTGTCTGAGCCAGATCCTCTAGGCATGAACAGCACCTGTCTATCTCGGAACAAAACCTCATAACCCTTCTCCTCAATTGTTGAGACTAAGAGCACACTCTTCCTGAGTTTTGGCACCCATAGCACATTTGTCACTCTCAACACATCTCCTAACTCCATTTGGAATGACATTGTTCCAGATCCCTGAACTACATGCTTGGTACCCATACTAAGTTCCACATACAAATCTGAGTCAACTCTCAAACAACTCCTGTGCTCCTGTCATATAACATGTGGCTCCACTATCCACAAACCAAGTCCCATTACCGGAAATTGTACCAGAAAAGGGCGAAGACCAATAAGAACTCCCTCTGAAGCTTGCCTAAAACCTCATCCACCTCAGTTGATGATGCATGTTGCTTTTCTTTCTCTCTCTTCTGCTATGGACACTGTGAAGCATAGTGACCTAGCGTATGACAAGCAAAACACTTGACCTTGCTAAGGTCCTTCTTCCTCTGTTTCGGAGATGCCTCTCTCCTTGGAGAACCATTTCTTCTATCCTTTCCAGTGTGAGCAACTAGGGCCAGGTTCTCATCATCGATACCTCCCTGCTTTCTATTCTTGGACTCTATCTAAGCCTCCTCCTGGATGCAATCGATCCATAGTCTGTCAAATGGTGGCAACTTCTCTCGTGCACATATCCCCTGCACAAATGGTTCCCAAAACCAGAGAAAACCATTTAATGCCACATTCACCAACTTTGTGTCATCAACTGCCTCACCAATGGCAACAAGTTGATCACGAATCTGAGTGATCCTCATGAGGTAGCTAGCAATTGTATCTAATTTGGATATCTCAATAGAACGAAGCTAGTGCCTCAAAATCGACTTCCAGCATGTATTCTCACTTTGGTAAAAGCCCACCAAAGCATCATACATATCCTTTGTTGTCTTCTTCTCGAAAATATGAGGAATCAAGTGATCTTTCACAAAATCCAACAATACCCACTTGGCCTTCACTTCCTTCTTCCTATGGGCTGCCAATTGTTGTGGATCATTGGGATCTGAAATCACCATCTCAACATAATCTTTGAGATAATTCTCTTCCAAGAGCAAAAGGAGGCTCGCCTTCCAAGCCCGGAAATTAGTGGCCCCATCCAAACTATCCTCCGCTCTAAGAGTGCTCACCATTGTGACATGCCCAGAACAAAAAAAATTGTAGCAACAAAACTCTACAGCAACTATGTCTCAAGAGATGACTCCCTCTCTCTTTAAAGCCTATGCTCTAATACTATGTCAAATTTTCAACTAGGGCAATTCAATGCACTCAATTTCAGATCTGAAAATTACTTCCAAGTAACCTCAAACAATAAACTAGGGTTGTTATCACTCAATATTTTTACACTGAAATTATGACAGAAAATTATAGCGGAAACATAAACATCAAAGAGAAATCATCCATGCACACGAGATACAAAAAATTTATGTTTTGTAAAATTTCTGATTGAGAATTTTCGAGGACAAAAACAGTCATCTTCAACAATTTACAAACTCAGCAAATTCCGGAAAAAACCCCAACTTACAAATCTGTTGTACAGCCTATTGACATCAGTCATATAGTTGTTGTACGGCCTACTGACGCCAGTCGTATGATCCACACGTGTGGTCTGTACAGTCTATACCACACGTGCGGCCTATTTCTATGTTGTTGTCACACGTGCAGCCTGTTCTAGCACTTTTTCTATTGTTAGATTATGTAGCTCGAGCAAGTACTTCCACAATAGGAGTGTCTAGTAGTGTGTAACGACCCCCCATGATGTCTAGACAACTTAGTGATGGTGGGAGTCACTTAAGTCAACATGAGATTAAGTCACAACCATTGGATGTGACTTAAGTTGTCTCAATGCTTGATTAAGTCCCCACTGTCAGATCTACATCTTAAGGTGAAGATCTAAGGGCCAGGATTGAATGAGAGAATGGCTAGGGTTCTTAAAAGACCAAGAGAGCCTCATTTCTTATTATCACAAGAGAGACTCACCATCTGAGCTTGAGAGGGAGTTCTAAGAGTGATCAAGGTAGCGAGCTAAGTCGAGCTTGCCAAAAGAGGTCGAGTTAGGGCCTCAGGGATCATACCAAAAAAGACTCAGCTACAGAAAAGGGAATACACACATTCAGACAAAAGGGATCGAACCTCTTTCTCTTGTGCCATCCAAAGAGCATCACTCCGGACAAGCCGTACATACTGTACGGACATATTATAGAGGTCGAGTGAGGGTCGAACTGATGAATATCAGCCTGGTCATGTCGTGCAACAAATAGAATAGGCAAAGGGATTAAGAGCAATTAAGAAATCTTGTCAGGAGGGGAGTCGTATGGTGTCGTACAGCTAGTACAGTTGCTCAGCAAGCAGGAGAAGAATTTGTACAGAACCATACAGGTGGTACAGTTGCCCAACAAAGTAAGTCGATCCAAGAATGTTGAAGAGGGTTGAGTACTGAAGCAAATTGCTTCTGGAAGTTATGAGAAGTAGCTCTCAGCTGAGTAGTTATCTCAGACTTAACCTCTGTAATGTATTCATGAACCATTAGTTGAATAATAAAAGATCTCTAGTATTGCCAATTTTCCCCAGAGAAGTGGGGTTTTCAGAGTAAATCTTGTGTTATTTATTGTGTGGTTTTTCTAGCTTCTTTTGATGTGTTTACTGTAGCTTAAGTGTGTACTTTTCAGCAATTTTAGAGAACAGATCTTAATGTTATTTATTGTTAAGTCTAAGATTTTCTTCTACAAGTTTTACATCTATCACACATGCGGCCTTCAATCTCCTCGTCCTATCACACGTGCAACTATTCTCCTAGGCTGAAAAACTAAAGAGAGAATGTCTAGAAACCCTAGACCAGATTTGCCAAAGTGCAGAATTTCCTTTGCTGAAATTGTCACCCAATCTCCTTGGCACAAGTGATTACTCACTTATGCCAACTCCATAATGTCACAATGTCTCCTCACATTGCCTCTCCTTTTATAGGAGTTCAAAGTGAGTTTAGAAACCCTTACCTTACTTTAAGGATCCCTCCACTAAACTCAACATTAAATTAGACTTGTTTATTCCTCCATGTGGGTGTGAAGCCCCAACCAAGCCCCAGCTCAATATACAAGGGGTTTTCACAAAATGAAAAATGCAATGTCAATGCCAACAATGATTCCCACGACCGACACCAAGGCCATTGTGGGAATATCTCCCGATGCTACAAAACATCAACAGAGATATGGGGCAATGTTGCTCAAGTGGACCCTTTAACTAATTATTTTATACAAAGGCTTGAAGCATATGGTTTGCTTGATGTTGGACTAGAGAAGTTAAACCTAATGTGGAGGATTTAGAGGGTTAGGGAAGACAGGATCCCCAAAAGACTAGATAGATTTATTTTATCAAATGGTTTCTTAGATTATCCATTGAGGGTTAGGCTATGGGTAGGGTTGGGGGGGGGGGGGGGGGANGGGGGGGGGGGGGGGGGGAAGTCTGACCATTTTCCAATCTTAGAGATGGCCAAAACTAGTAAAAAGCCCCCCAATCCTTTTATGTATAATCCTACTTGGATTGAAGAAGAGGACTTTGAGATGGTGAAGGAGAATCAGAGGTCTTTTGATGGAAATATAAGGGAATCAACTACCATTCAATTCTCAAAAAATTTAAAGAGGATTAAGGCTTAAGCAGATGGTTGTAGGATGGGCTCATCAAAAAAACTGAAAGATTCACAGGAATTAATACAGCTGGAGGCTAAATTAGAGGAGCCATACAATCAAGAGGTAGCAAGGTTTCCATAAGAGGATTTTAAACTGGAGGTTTGTGTTGAAATATTGTAACTGCGAAGAATATTCTACCTGAGAGAGAGTTAAATAATATTATTATATTATATTTAATGAGGCCCTATTGTGCCTTGACAGGTCGGCCCAGACCTAATTATAGGCTGGCCATACCACTATTTATAAGAGAGGCCAATGCCTCATTTGCACACACTCACCAACCAGCTCTGCAATGCGCAAGTCTTGGAGGAGAAATTGTTGCAACTGGGGGTGACATCAAGAAGGGTTTTGGTCTATCTCTTGGTATTTCTTGGTTAAGTGGTGCGCTACTCTTCCTAGTGAAGGAGTAGAGGAGGATCTTCTCTTCGGTCTTTGGTCTATCTATATTGAGGAAGTTTTTGCTAGGTTTTCTCCCCCATGAGGATTTCCTAGCATAATCTGTGTGTCTCTATTGTTTATGTGATTGTCTCTCTTTCAGTGATCTTATTTATGCAACTAATGTGCTAAATGATTGTAATAATAAAGAAGAACCGTAATTGCTAGCTGTATAAGACTTAAGTAAAACTTCAACATGGTATCAGAGCAAGCCTGAAAGAGACCAAATCACAGTTTATAAAAGTGACTAGCCTCAATGCACCCTCTCCAAAATCCAGTTTTCAGTATTGCAGCTGCTGTAGAATTAGGGTTTCTGCATAAACCCTAAGTGCAACGTTTTCCTTGTTTAAGGAGGACGTTGGGGGTAGTAACCACATCTAGGAGTTCGCCCTAGGAGGGCGCATCTAGTCCCTAGAACAGAATTCTGAAATTTGAAGTTTGAAAAAATTAGGGTTTCCTCATAAAACCCTAAGTTGCAGTGGCAGTTGCAGTTGAAGTACCAATTGCAGTTGCAATATCAAGTTGCAGTTGCAGTGCCAGTTCCTTCGTGTCAGTTCCTTCATGCCAGTTGCAACACCAGTTGCAGTGCCAGCACCAACTGCAGTACCAATTGCAGTGAAATTTTTTGTGAAGTGTTGGGACTGATTTTTATTGTCCTAGTGCGCCTTACCCTAGCAAACATCCAGCTAACTTTAAAGTTACAAAATGAAGCACCTTTGAAGTTTTAAAGGTTCGTTATTGCTTGCCACTGCTGCCAGATGGTGCCACTACCTGTCGATACTGTCAGAGGTATGTACTTACATATGTTCAAACTATATCATTATTCTAAAGAGTATTTGCAGGAGAAAGGATCTTTTGTCTAAGCAACAATCATAGATCTAGAAGGATCTCAGATCCAGCACATTCAGAGAAACTATGCACCCCGAGTTTGATTACTTTGATATGCCTCTACTTGTTACGGCATTATTGTAATCTTATGAATATCCAGGTTGCATTTTGATCTGTTGAAGTTATCATACTAACCATTGGTCAAAATTAAAGTCAAAGTATTAGATTGATTAAAGTTGAGATTATCGAGTTTATTCCCTAACTCAAATTTCTGTCAAGATAGCATATTGTCTTAATATAGAGGACAGGTTGAAGAAAGTACTTGTCATCTTGAGTGAAGGAGATTCGGGAGTCGGAAGAAAAGCAACACACTCATTCTTGAGGACGAGACTCCAGGTTCCAGGTTTGATTGATTAAATTGATAAGATTCAAATTTACACATATCAAGTTTGATAACCGCTAAACATTATGTAGAATACTTGGTAGCATGTGAGAACTATTGAGATAAATGCTTACGGTAATCATTTACTAGATATAACTAACATCTCCTCTAGGAGAAACTTCTTGTTTTGTTTCCAGGTTACCATGGAAGAATGATTGATCACAACACTAGAAGAGTGTTTCTCTCATTCCTTATTATTGTACTTCTTACTTTTTACCCTTGTTTCAGGCAGGTCACAAGTGATAGCTCTGAAGGAGCTACTGTGACGATTGTTCTCGCTATTGTTTTTATTATTATTATAAAGAGTATTATCCTTGTCTAATGTTTCTCCCTTGTTGTTCTTGTTCTGGGCAGGTCACAAGTGATAACCCTAAGGGAGCTATAGTGACAGTTGCAGGAGGCAACATATTAAATGAGACATGGCGCAGACTATCCAAGTTGTATACATGACCGTGTACATCCAAGTACCAAAGACGATGAAGAAGAAGCTATTTTTTGAGATACAGAGTATCTCATATGGAGATTGATTGTAAGGAGCAGAAGGCTCCAAAGATGATCGAACATTAGAATAGAACTCAGAGTAGACTTGGTCAATGGATAATGAAGCCACCTTGACAAGAAACAGAATTCGTTTTAAGTCTGACTCAGCTTTCCATATTAAGACTCGGTAATAAACATCAAGTATATCTTGCAGAGACTCTGAAGTTTTTGTAGACTCAGAAGAAATCAAGGCTCAGAGGGAGCAGAAAAAATTAGTAGAGCTAGAAGGGCCTACCCAGAATCAATGCAGTAACTAGGAAGAAACCAACATGGTCCCGTGACACTATGCAGGATGCAAAGCCATATAGCATTGATGAGCCATATCAGACAGAACAGATGGTTCTGAAGATTATATAGACTCAGAGGGAGCATGGAGACTCAGAGTGAGCCTGATCTCAGAGAGGATCTGATGGGAAAAAGAGACGTCTTCCAGGACGGACAAACAGATGCCATGAGTTGAGAAGACTAGATCGTAGATTCAGAGTCTTCTAGGAGATGTGAAATCTCCTGAGAAGATTCCCTTGTTTCAGTGACAGAGGAGGAAGCCAGTCAAAAGGACTAGGATATGGATTTTGCCTTGAGACTAGAAGGAAAATCAGTGGTGACTTCCAAGATTGATCTAACAGATCAAGCATGTTGTAGATAACAGTATAGAGATGTACAAAGCCTGATTTGTGTCCAGAGGATTCTCTCAGCAAGAGGGAGAAGACTATGACGAGACACTTGCTCCAGTAATCGAAGAAATAGTTCCAGTGTTCATGAAGACAGTCAAAACAATCATGATTCCGATACAGTATGAGATTCAGAGGGAGCAGTCCCTATATCTGAGATTGAGTTATCTCCATGAAAGAAGAAAAGCTACCTTCAGTATCAACCACTCTCAGTTTCAGATGAAGTTGTTTCCATGACATAATAGAGGAGCAACTCTTAGAGTTCAGCAGCTACAATGAGAATAGAGCAGTCATTCTCAGCTTCAGAAATAGCAGCTGCAGTTGCAGAGTCCCGGTTCCAGAAGGAACAGTTGCAAAAAAAGTAGAGGACGTACTCTCAGGCAGTGAGACAGATAGTGCTTTTGCAGAAAGCACATAGAACCAACACATGATTATGCAGATTGAGTTGCAACTGAGCAAGTGTACTAGGTTGGTACAATGTGATGTGAAAATTTGGTTTCCAAGTACAGGACAGGAAGACTCATGTCTGCAAGTTGAAGAAGGCTCTGTATGGTCTAAAGCAAGCTCCAAGAGCTTGGTATGGCAGGATTGATAGTTTTCTGATGAGCTTGGGCTTTGTTATCGCACAATCTATACTTTCCCAAACCCTAAAGGCAAGTAGGCTTAGATTGACGTAACGCGGAGGTAACCCTATCATTGTCACCCCAATAGGGTACCTCTTTCTCTTTAAGAGGAGGAAAGCCTCACTCCAAGGGAGACGTCCCAGGACCTAGTTGGTTGATGAAGGGCAAAAAGATACAGTGAAAACCCACCCCTCTCTCTAGGTCACTCAGCAAAAAAAGTCACTTTGGTGAAGTTGAAAGGGGCAAGGGAAAATGAAAATGGGTTTGTACCTGCCCTTTACCAATGAAACATCAAACGTTAGTACCAACAGTTATAATCAATGACTTCTTAAACAAATTATGTGTTACCTAAGCAAGTTACTATACAATGAAAGTGAGATCACAGTAGCAGCAATGTATCTTGAAAGGTGCAAGTTATGATGACAAGGTAGAGATACAATAGTCTTGCAAACTTGATAATGGTTTGTCACTCACACTTTTCAAGATAAATACAAGTCAATGAATGACTTAAATGGCTGTCCAAACAGCATTAATTAATGATGATGACAGCAATAAAACCACTTCAAAAAGTACTATAATAGAGCAATAAGACACTACTTCAATATCCAATGATTATGGTTTGCTTAGTACAAATGCCCAATGGTATTATGGATGATTTTAGGGCCGTTAAGGGCTGCAACAATGGCTGTAACAGCAGCTATGACAGCGGTAACACCTTCAGAATTTGCACTCTAAAAAGGCAATTAAACATACACTTTAACACTTATTGATAATACCTTGCCTTATACAAATTTTGGGATGACTTAGATGGTTAGTAGGCTAATATAAGCTGCAAAATGATAGTTGTAGCAGTGATTATGACAGCAGCAAATTACCTGTTAGTATTTCTAGACTAGGTTAGCAAATTAGTAGAGTATAAAGTGAAAGAGTTTGAGTTGAGTCTTGTCAAGAGGTAAGAGAGGAGGACTAGTGCCTTCAAGGGTAATGGAGTCAAGGTGGACGGTTTCTTCTAAGGCTGCAAATCAATGATGATGATGCACAAAAGTCTAAGAGGGAAAAGGCCTAGGAGAAATAGTAACTTAAGTCCTCCTAGGCTTTGACCTCAAGAGACAAGATGCTAGGGTGTAGGCAATTCTAGGCCCTAGCGCCTTGCTCTCCTTAGCCTTCTTATGGAGTAAAAACTTATGCAACAATAACTAAGTCCAAACCCTTAGAGTGCTAGCAATTTAGGGCTCTAGGGTTTCACTGGTTACTAGATCAATTAATGAAAAGCTTGGCAAATAAAAAGTAAGAAAGTAGCAACTTAAGTTTCTTACTTCAAGCATTAAATACACCATGCAATTTCATACTCTTGTATGAGCAAATAAAACCATACAATAAACCATTCAATAGATGACAAAATGCAGATTTCACTTGCACCAAGAATAATCATGAGAATACCATGCAAGATCACCATAAAACTTCTAAAATTGATCCAAGTTGCCAAATTCAGCCTTAAACAAGAGTGACGCCTCACAATTTCAGCCAATAACCCTAATAGGGCACAAATTTCAGACCTCTTGTCTCAAAGGACAAGTTGTTATGTAAAAATGAGAGTACTTTATGTTTATTTATACAAAATTTTGACCTTTAATTAATTTTCAGGTCAAAAACAAGGCCAACCTGGCCAATTTACAACAAAAATAAACTTTGACATAAATAAAATTAATTTGCATCTAGAAACACCTCCAAGGGTGATGTCATTCCCCTCTAGGGTGATGTTGAGCCCCATAAGTGAAATGTTGGGCTGGAAAAGTGGGGCGCTTGGCCTCCAGAAGCCCCAAATGATGCCCACACATGCCACCAGGCTCACATATGCCTCCAAAAATGAAACCCTAGCTCTAGGTGACATCTAGGGCTATGATGGTGACGTCCAGGGCCCTCAAGGGTTAATGTCCATGTGGGAAGAGCAAGGTCTCCTGGGTCTAGGTCTGCCAGGGTGCCTCCAAAGGCAACATCCTTCTTTCTCCCGGTGCAAGTCTTCAATTTCTTCTTACCCCTGGCTAGGGTTTCAGCATCCATTTGTAGGCTTTAAGCCCCCATGAAGGTCTAAGTTAATCATTCCCTCATGTGTACCTGCCCATCGAGCAAGGTCCTGCAGCAACAATAAGTACGCCCTCCAGGGGTTCATAAGTCATAGGGATCATAGCATGTAAATCACATCCAATAATTAAATTACCCAAACATGTGCATCAAACCCCCCTTAACCCAGACAAATGCTCAAAGACGTTATGCAATTTGACAAGTTAGGTTTGGAGAAGGTCTTAGGGTGTCCTATTGGGCTAACCTTTCTTAAGTTTGGGATGTTTCCCAGGTGGGGTCTAATCCAAGTCATGTAAGGGTATGAGGTGGCATGGGTTAGATGTTTAGGTATGGGGTGCATGTAATAACAGGGAAATGTAAAGTCTTACATGTGGGTGCCTTTGTAGAGGGCGAGTTGCACCTTGTCATAAATGTAATTGTTTCCTAACCCATTCATTGCCTTTTACTCTTAGCTTTATTTCTTTTGATCTTTTTCTCTTGTGCTTCAAGGGAATAGTTGAAGGCCACTGTCCTGGCTTGATGACCAGAGGTGATAGCGTTATCCACAAACATTTCCCGGAAATGAGAAGGTTTGCTCGTGATGAGACCCTCTTTCTCTTGGCTATGCCACCAAGAATCACCACCCTGGTTTGGTGACTAGATAAATGGTAGTGTCATACTGCTACATGCCCATGGTCATAGTAGGCCGACTCGTGATGAGACCCTTTATCCATCAACTAATACCTTGAGTGTTTATGTTATCTTATGGGTCGCCTTTTCTTACTGAGAAGCTTTTCACTGCTTTCTCGGGGATCCCTGAGCGAAGCATCTCGAAGGTTTCAACATTGGCTTTTAACTCTTGCCAACTACTTTTACCCTATGGGCCTTTAGCCCCTTCTTCCCATGAGGTAAGGTATAACCCTTCCTAGTGTAACCAATTCCAATGCCCAAACAAGGATAGGGGAGATGATAGGAATAAAGATGGAAAATGGTAAGGATGGAGGAAACGGATGATGACCTTTCACAGATCCACCTAGTGGCAACCCATCCTAAAGGGAAATCAACTTACTAGGGCACCCTGTCACCCCTCCAGGTATGAACGAGGCAAAGAGCATAATTTCCAAGCAAACGTCATGAAATGAAGAAGGATTCAATACAACATATTCAATTGCTTCAAAAATCAGAGTGATACATACCATGATACTCGAACTCATTACCTCATGGAGCAAGACCCACCGTTACTCCAGGACCAGGCTGGTGGGATGGATACTGATGTTGGTGATAACTGGACTGCACTAATGAAAAAAGGGGCCCTCCGAGGCCATGCCCAAGCCATCTGGCTCTCGGTTCTCCATGTCTAGGACCTGTGGGCCTCGAGACTTGATCTCCTTAGTTATCCCTAGGCTAGGGGATAACGAGCTTTACCAAGAGTAAAGTTGATCCCAACCTTTACTTCAAGATTGTGGATTATGGACTAGTTATATTGCTACTATATGTGGATGACTAATTCTTGACAGGTGAAGAAAAGCTCATCACGGATTGTAAGAAGAAGCTTGTCGTTGAATTTGAAATAAAATACCTAGGCCTGATGCATTATTTCTTAGGTCTTGAAGTTTGGCAGAGCCCAAAAAAGATCTTCCTTAACCAAGGGAAGTATGCAATTGAAATATTGAAGAAGTTTGTCATGTTGGAATGTAAAGCCATGGCCACACCCATGGAGACGAATTTGAAGCTCCTCTTTGATTCTTCGTCAGAGTTAGTTGATGCTACTTTATACAGACAGATTATCAGTTCTTGATGTATCTGACGAATACCAGGCCAGATATATGCTTTGTTGTGAACATCTTGAGTCAGTATCTGGTGGAGCCCAAATGTGTTCACCTTGTAGCTGCAAAGCATGTGATGAGATACCTTAAGGGTACGTTGGATTATGGTCTCTGTTATACTGGAGATTTTGACTTCAAATTGTATGGCTATACTGATTCAGATTGGGCTGGAAGTGCTTCAGACAAAAAAAGCACTTCAGGATATTGTTTCAGTTTGGGGTCAGCCATGACTTCGTGGCAAAGCAGAAAGCAGTCCAGTATTTCTCTCAGCACGGCAGAAGCAGATTACATTGCAAGATGTTCCGCCAGTTGTGAAGCCATATGGCTTCGAAAGTTGTTGACAGGTTTGTTTGAACTGGAGATGGAAGCTACCATGATTCTATGAGATAACCAGAGTTGCATCAAGATGACAGAGAACCCAATGTTCCATGATAAGACGAAGCACATAGAGATCCAGTATCACTACATTCGTGACATGGTGCAGAAGGGAGTTGTAAAGCTCCAATATGTTGGCACAGATGAGCAAGTTGCAGATGTTTTGACTAAGTCTCTGTCTCGTGTGAAGTTTGAGTACTTCCGAGACAAGCTTGGTGTAGTCTGTAAGGACCTCCCTCGAAAGGGGGAGTGATGATGATGATACTATGGTATCCTAACCAACAGCGGGTAGCTCAGTTAGGATTTTATATCCTAGGGGACTGATCATCCCTGGACAGATCCCGAAGGTCCGGTAAGGACGGTCTGTCAAAGTACCTGTGCATGTATATGCCCGCTGTGGTCAGTAGTGATAGCTCAGTTAGGATTTTATATCTTAGGGAATCTTATGATTCCTGGGCAGATCCCGAAGGTCCGGTAAGGACGTTCTGTCAAAGTACCACATGGTAGCTTAATTAGGATTTTATATCCTAGGGAATCTTATGATTCCTGGGCAAATCTCGAAGGCCCGGTAAGGACGGTCTGTCAAAGTACCAAAGATGTTGTTGTTGATGCACCTGCCTCATTCTGTTGTCATTGATGTTGATGTTCCAGCTTCATGTTGATGATGATGATGATGTTACTCCAGCTCCATGTTGTTGTTGTCATTGATGATGATGATGATGTTACTCCAGCTCCATGTTGTTGTTGCCATTGATGTTGTTGTTCCAGCTTCATGTTGTTGATGATGTTGTTGTTCCAGTTTCATGTTGTTGATGATGTTGATGTTCCAGCTTCATGTTGTTGATGATGATGATGTTACTCCAGGTCCGCGCTACAGATGATGATGATGTTCAGTTTCTACTAATATTGATGATGAGAAAAACTTTCGATGATCTATAGATATGACCAACAATGTTCTCGATGATGATGACGATGTCCCCTCCTCTTGATGACGTATTGAGTCCAGTCAGTTGTTATTAATGTTGTTAGTAGAATACCCTTCTTGTTAAGGGGGAGTGTTGAAATATTGTAACTGCGAAGAATATTCTACCTGAGAGAGAGTTAAATAATATTATTATATTATATAAGTGACAGGTCGGCCCAGACCTAATTATAGGCTGGCCAGACCACTATTTATAAGAGAGGCCAGTGGCTCATTTGCACACACTCACCAACCAGCTTTGCAGTGCGCAAGTGTTGGAGGAGAAACTGTTGCAACTGGGGGTGACGTCAAGGAGGGTTTTGGTCTATCTCTTGGTATTTCTTGGTTAAGTGGTGCGCTACTCTTCCTAGTGAAGGAGTAGAGGAGGATCTTCTCTTCGGTATTTGGTCTATCTATATTGAGGAAGTTTTTGCTTGGTTTTCTCCCCCATGAGGGTTTCCCAAGATAATCTATGTGTCTCTATTGTTTTTGCGATTGACTCTCTTTTAGTGATCTTATTTATGCAGCTAATGTGCTAAATGATTGTAATAATAAAGAAGAACCGTAATTGCTAGCTGTATAAGTAAAACTTCTACAGTTTGTAGGATGGAATAAAGAAGTAGGCTTCTAGAAGACAAAGAAACTACCTAGAGGCTTAAAAGCATACCTCTTTTGGCTTGCAAAGGGTGATGAAAACACAAGATTTTTTCATCAATATGCAAACCATATGAAAAATATCAACATTATTTGGAAAGCTAAAAGAGAAAATAGTGAAGAAGTGACAAGCTTTGAGAACACTGCCAAATCGGGGGTGAATCACTTCAATAAAATATATATATCAAGAAGAAAATGGAGTGAATAGAGCTGAAGTTATTCAAATGACTTCATATTTCCCCAGCTTTGTATCTGAAGAGAACAATGGGAAGGTCCTGGTAGAGGTATCAAAGGAGGAATTTGGAGTGGTGTTGCATAGTTTCAAAAAGGACAAGAGCCCTGGACTTGATGCATGGCCTGTTGAATTCTTTAGAGGATTATATGAGAGTATGGAGGAATATTTGATGAGGGTTATAGAGGAATCCAGATCTAATGGGAGGATGTTGGCTGCATTTAATACTACCTTCATAGCTGTCATCCAAAAATCAAATAATCCTACATCACTTGAAGAGTTAAGGTCGATCTCCTTATGCAACTGTATATATAAAATTATTGCAAAGATCGTAGCTATGAGAGTAAAGGGTTTATCAGACTCCATGTCACATGAACAATTTGGCTTTTTAACAAGTAGATATACATGAGGCTATTAGGGTAGCTCATGAAGGTTTGCACTCTTACAAAAAAAAAAAGATGTCAGCTATGGTGGTCAAAATTGATCTTTCTAAGGCATACAACAGGACTAGTTGGCTTTATTTGAGGTTAATGTTGATTTGTTTGGGTTTCTATGTGCAGTTTGTGAATGGGTTAATGAGTTGCATCTCTAATATATCTTTTTCAATATTAATCAATGGATCTGCAACTGCTCTCTTCAAACATAGTAGAGGGCTGAGGCAGGGTTGTCCATTATCTCCATTACTCTTTCTTATCATTGCTAAGGGCCTTAGTAGGGCTTTGATTGCAGCTAAAAGAACTGATACTTTGAAAGGTATCAGAATTGGCAGGATGATAAATCTTATTTGTGGACGACATTTTGTTTTTCCGTGATGGAACTAGGAGTGGCACTATGAAATTGATGGAAGTTCTTGATTTGTACTATATAGCAACATGAATGAGGATAAACATTTGGAAGTCTACTATCTCCATCTCAAAAGTAAATGATGAAGATGCAAGATTTTCTCTAAATTGTTTGCTTACCAACAAATTGAGTTTCAAGGAAGATTGAACTACTTAAGTTTTTGTCTAAAACCAAATGACTATGGTAAGGACTGGGAATGGTTGATTGCAAAGGTGGAAAGAAGACTAAATGTTTAGTGTAATCGATGGTTGACCAAGGGAAGCGGGCTTATATTAGTAAAATCAATGATAGAAGCCATTCCAGTATATTGGATGAACCTAGCATTTATACCAAAAGGTGTTCTGGAGCAGTTGGGGAGAATCAGTTATAGGTTCATGTGGTCTGGGAGTCATGACAAAAATGGTATTCCTTTAGTTAAATGGAAAAAATTAGCAATACCTAAGGAGATGGGAGGTTGGGGACTTAAAAATATACGTATGTTTGCAAAAGCTATGTCTACTAAATATATCTAGAGGTTAATTGGGGGAAAGGGTTTATGGTGTCAAGTGATCGCTCAGAAGTACATCAAACCAGATTCAGTAGAAGAGTGGATAAGATCGCCATCCAAGTCCTGTAAAAATGCCTCAATTATTTGGAAGTCTACTGTTGCAGCTTTTTCTCTTATTGGGAGATGGCTGATATGGAAGTTTGGACATGGGCAAAGGATTAGAATTGGTGTAGATCCATGGGTGGGCTGTGGATGTGATTATAGGTTACCTAAACATTAATCATTTCCCTTTGGGGGAAGGGTATATTAAATCTTGCACATGCAACAGATGCCAATCTTACCACCATATGGAGTTAGGAATGGAAATCTGCTGAATTTCTTGGTCTCAAAGATGAAGAAGCCGAGCTGTGGGAAGGTTACACTTCCATGCTTAGAATTAGTTGTGTAAGAATCAATGAGGAGGATGATGAATTGATCTGGTCAAAGAATAAGATTGGGGATACATACTCTCCAAAACTAGGATATAAGGCATTATGTGAAGGTTTAGATGTTGGTACTACAAAGTGGTGGTGGAAGAAAGTTTGGAAATACAAGTGTCCCTTAAAATCCTACGTATTAATGCAGTTGGCATTAAGCAACAAAGTCCTTGCATGGGGAAATCTCCGAAAAGGGAATAAGGCTGGTCCAGGAAGATGTTCCCTGTGTAAGGACCACGAAGAAGCTATTTTACATTTGATTTGCCCATGCCCTTATACAATACAAGTTTGGAAGGAATTGTCAATTTTAGCAGATCTAGGTCTGGATTGGAATGGAATGTCTATAGAGGAAAGTCTCAGAATATAGGATGGAAATGTGGCTATGTTGAACTTTAAGGCATTACCAGTGATTGTGGCATGGGGTATATGGTTGTCTAGGAACTCTTGTCTCTTTGAAGACATTCATACTTCCTTTACAATGTGCAATGCAAAGTATGAATATCCTCAAGAGCTTTCCTCAACAAAAAATAGAAAAGACTTCGAGGATGATTGTGGAGGAGCAGGTCGATAAATCAGGTCCCAGGAGCTTGGTTCTGTTTCGATGGAGCTGCTCAAGGGGAGCCTCGGGTATGTGGTGAAGGGGTATAGTCTATTTGTCGGACTCCCAGTGGATAAAATTCAAGGCTGGCTTGAGGAGAGATACAAATAACCATGCAGAACTTATTTCCCTGAAACTGTCTCTCAGACTGGCTCTCAGACTGGCAGCAGATAAAGGGGCACAGAAGGTTCAGGTATTTCAGGATTTTCAGTTAGTAATCAACTGGATGAAGGGCTCATTGTTGGTGATTGTAGCTCAGACAGGTACTTCCGCATAGGTCTAGTGTCGGACATGTGAAAGTCGTCCAAACGACCTTTCATGAACTTTAGAAATTCACTTTAAAGAAATTATTAAAGTGAATGATTTCTTAATTATTGAGTTAGGAAAAGTTTAATAAAATGTAATTTAATTACATTAGTGATTTAGACTTAATCTCAACTGTTGATCTCAAGTGAGGTGAGATCTAATCTCAACCATCAATCACTTTGGAGATTAGGGTTAGGGATTCAACTCAATGTTATAAAAGGAAGCCAAGGTGAAAGGAGAAGACACACAGCAGCAACACAAGTAAGTGTTTGAGAGTCAATGACTCACCGTGAGAGCAAGAGAAGGGCATTTTGCTCAGTCCGGAGAAGAAGAGAATAAGAGGGCAGCAAGAGGAAGAATACCCAGCAGCTAGAAATAATTTCTGAAGGGCCACACAGCAGCAGGAGGGTTGTACAGCGACAGATCTGAGCCATACAGTCCACGTAGGCAACCGTACAACAGCACAGCAAGGTCGTACAGCCACAGGTAGGTCATACAGGCTGCAGATTGGGCTGTTCAGCCGTTGTACAGCCGCGGGTAGGCCATACAGCCACGGTCTGAGCCATACAGCCACGGTCTGAGCCATACAGGGGTGTACAGCTGCTGGCTGCAGTTCTGAGCAGCAGATCAGGCAGAGGGTTTGTCTTCAGCAGGGTTTTTCAGCCAAGTGTCTTGCTGTAATTTATTTCTTTTCTCGGTGGGCAGATATCCCAGCTTTGGTAGCCCTTGTAAGCTTGGAATCATTATTAATAAAAAGCTGATTTTGAAGAGCAGAAAATTTGTTGTATATGAGTGATTGTGAAATTGGTTTCATTTGCTTCCGCTACTTATTCCAATCATTATATTTTATTCTATGAGATGCAATTTAATTTTCAGCAAGGAAATCACAAAGAAATAATTTATCCAGGCACTGGAATTAGAAAATTAACATGGTATCAGAGCATTCACTCTGAAGAGGAGGTCAATTTCAAGAGATCTCAGCAAATCTATATCTTGTGAGGGTTAAATCCATGGCAGTTTGAACAAATCTAAGAAATGGCAGCAGCAAGTCACAGATTCAAAGACAAATTGGATGGAGCATCCAACTTCCTGTCCTGGAAAGCAAGGGCTACCTTGCTTCTAAAGGAAAATGATGTTTGAGAAATTTGCAGCCAAGAGATTACTCACCAACAGATCCACAACAGAAGGCAACTCGTGATAAGAAGAAGATCAAAGCCCAGCGGGTGATCTTGGATGCATGAAAGATCATCTGATTCCTCATTTGTTTGAGAAGCAAAGAGTCAGGGAGATGTTCAACGCTCTAGTGGATCTTTTCCAGAGTGATAACATGAACAGGAAGATGATCTTGAGAAATAAGCTCAAACCAATGCAGATGGTCCAAATCTAACCATGTTACCAGCTATCTCATGATGATCACCCAGATCCGTGATCAGCTTGCGGTAGTTGGGGAGAAGGTGACCAATGCGGAGCTAGTTAATACGACACTAAATGGTTTCACTAAGTCTTGGGAACCGTTTGTCAAGGATATCTGTGCACGGGAGAAACTTCCTCTTTTGAGAAGATTTGGGACGATTTCATCCAAGAAGAGACTTAGGAGGAGTCCAAAGCTAGCAGGCAGGGAGGTAGTGATGAGAACCTGGCCCTTGTCAGTCAAGAAGGAAAGGGCAAAGGAGAGGGTTCCAACAAGAAGGGTAGAGGTGAGGGGTCAACCTCACAGCCGGGGAAGAAGAAGGACTTGAGCAAGATCAAGTGCTTCTTATGCCACAAGAATGGTCATCATGCATCCCAGTGGCTAGAGAAGAAGTATAAGAGAAAATCGCAGCAGGTAGCAGCATTAGCAGAAACTCAATTGGATGAGTTTGCTACGAAGTTCGAGAAGGACTTCTCACTAGTCTCTTGCCTTTCCACCAGCACAGTCACCAAGAGTGCTTGGTACCTAGACAGTGGTGCATCGTGTCACATGACAGGAGCACGGAAGCTATTTAGCAATCCGACAGAGAAGGACTCGGGTATTCATGTGGAGCTTGGTAATGATGCCAAGTATGCAATTAAAGGAGTTGGGACTATTTTATTCCAACTCGAGTTAGGTGGTTCGTTGGAAGCCAAGGACGTGTTATATGTACCAAGACTTAGGAAAAACTTGTTCTTAGTCTCAACTATGGAGGACAAGGGTTTCATCATCAAGTTTCAGAAAGGGCAAGTACTCATCCATCTAGAAGAATCTAGCCCTAACACAGCAGAGGTCATTGGGGTTAGAGAGGGCAATCTATACAGGCTACAGGGAAAGCCAGATCAAGCCTTGGTACATGACATTGACAACCTGTGAGAGCTATGGCACAAGAGGATGGGACACCTGCATTACAGGACGTTGTTGATTTCGAGGGAGATTGTCATTAGTCTTTCAAATTTCAGCATCAAGCAACAAGGAGTATGCAGAGGGTGTGCACTTGGCAAAAATGCCAAGGATGCTTTTCCAAGCAGCGAGAGTAGGTTCAAGGGTATCTTGGATCTTATACATTCAGATGTGTGTGGAACAATGTCAATGGCATTAGTGCAGGGAGCACTATATTATGTGACGTTCATTGATGACTTTTCTAGGAAAACCTGGATCTTCTTTATGAAGACCAAGGATGAGGTCTTCAATCGGTTCCGAGAGTTCAAGGCCCAAGTGGAGAACCAGACCGGGAAGACAATCAAGGTCTTGAGGTCAGACAATGGGGGTGAGTACACTTCCAATGACTTCAAGGATTTCTGCAAGGAGGCAGGGATCAAGAGGGAGTTGACAATCTCATACAACCCTCGACAGAATGGGGTTGCAGAGAGAAAGAACCGGTCCATCATCTGTTTTGCCAAGGCTATGATACATGACAAGGGTCTGCCTATGTTCCCTTGGGCAGAGGCATGTAACACAATAGTATATGTGCAGAACAGGAGTCCTCACAGGATATTGGGGGGCAAGACTCCTGAGGAAGCATTCACAGGAGTGACGCCAGGGATATGACATTTCAAGATCTTTGGTTGTCCAGTATACATCCATGTGCCTGTGGAGAAGAGGACAAAATTGGAGCCTTCAGGTGTGAAGGGCATATTTGGGGGGTACAGGAAGACTTCAAAAGCATATGGGATCTTCATTCCAGCATATAAGAAGACAATTGTGAGTCGAGATGTGAATTTCGAGGAGAAATCGGCATCTAGGAAGTCTCATGAGCCACTCATAGTGACAGAGGACGAGGAGCAGGAGGCTACGAAGGTTGAACAACGTTCAGTAGCTTCCGGTTCAGTGAGCCAACCTTTATGTGATGAGGAGGAGTCAGTAGCTCCTCCCAATTCTATTAGGAGACCTTGATGGTTTACACAGACATTGAGGGATGCTCAAGAGCATGTTGAGGCTCCTAAGCATTCAAGGAGAGAAAGCCTCCGAGAAAGTTTCCCAACTATTTGGCACCCATGAGTAGCATCATTGATGATGAGCCTTCCAGTTTTAAGGAAGCATTAGATCAACAGGTTTGGCAAGATGTCGTGGTGGAGGAGCACAACTTCATCATGAAGAATGATGTGTGGGATATAGTGTTGAGACCCGAGGGGAAGTCAGTGGTGAGTTCCAAGTGGCTCTTCAAAATTAAGCATGTTGCAGATGGCAGCATTGAGAAATTCAAGGCAAGGTTTGTGGCGAGAGGGTTCTCTTAGAAAGAGGGAGTGGACTATGAGGAGACTTTTGCTCCATTCTCCGTATATGCTCCCATTCAAGCTATTATATCCATTACCTCAGTTATGAGATGGAAGATTCACCAGATGGATGTAAAGACAGCATTCCTCAACGAGATCATTGAGAAGGAAGAATACATAGAACAACCTCAGGGCTTTGAGGTACATGGGAGGGAGTCTCATGTGTGTGGGCTTAAGAAAGTCTTATACGGACTCAAGAAGGCACCTAGGGCATGGTATTCCAGGATTGACGGATACTTGCAGAGCATGGGCTTCACCGAGAGTGAAGTGGATCCTAACTTGTACTTCATAAGTTCATACTTGTTGGGATTGATCCACTCATCTTGGTGTTGTACATAGATGATCTATCTCTCACAGGTGCAGAGGAGCTTATAGAAGGGTGCAAAGCAGATTTGGCTACAAAGTTCGAAATGAAGAACATTGGCTTGATGCATTACTTCTTGGGGTTAGAGGTATGGCAGAGATCGGAAGAAATCTTCCTTGGTCAAGGGAAGTACACAATGGAGATCCTAAGGTGATTCGAGATGAAGAACTGTAGATCGATGGCTACACCTATGATCACCAACTTGAAGAAGTTTGTGACATCGAATTCATAATTGGTGGAACCCGACTTGTACAAACAGCTAATAAGATCCTTAAGTATTTGGTCAAGACCAGGCCAAATATATGTTTTGTTGTGAACACCATGAGCCAGTTCATAGTGGAGTCGAGGTAGGAGCATTGGGTGCAGCGAAGCATTTGCTTAGGTACTTGAGAGGTACAGTGGAGTATGGTTTGAGGTATCTTGGAGATGATGGAGTGAGGTTGCAGGGATATATAGACTTAAATTGGGTAGGCAGTGCAACAGATAGGAAGAGCACCTTAGGGTGTTGCTTCAACTTAGGATCAGAAGTGATAACATGGTTCAATGAAAAGCAAACTTTCATAGCACTCAGTTTAACAAAGGCAGAGTATATGGCAGCGAGTATGGAAATTTGTGAAGCCATTTGGCTTCGCAAATTGCTTACAGAATTATTTGATTAGGAGTTGGAACCTACAATGATATACTGTGATAATCATAGTTGTATCAAACTCTCTAAGAGTCCAGTATTCCATAACAAGTCCAAGCATATTGAGATCGGGTATTACTTCATCCGAGACAAGATTCAAAAGGGAGCAATCAAGCTCTAGTATATCTCCACAGATGGGCAGGTTGCAGACATTTTGACCAAACCCTTGGGGTTAAAGGGAAGTTTGTGTTCTTTAGGGACAAACTTGAAGTGGTGCAGAATACCTTCCTCACTAAGAGGGAGTGTTGATGATTGTAGCTCAGACAGGTACTTCCACACAAGTCTAGTATCGGACGTGTGGAAGTCGTCCAAAGGACCTTTCATGAACTTTGAAAATTCACTTTAAAGCAATGTCCCACCAAGACTCCGGGACGGGGGGACGTGGGTGCGGGGAGACGCACAAGGGGGGCGTGTGGAAGTACCCCCAAATTTTAGGGATTTTTGGGAAATGGGGGACGAGGGGACGTCACATATATAATATAAAAAAATATAAAAAATAAAATTTTAAAAATAAAAATAATAATGATAATATGATAAATCTCAACAATAACATAAATTAATTTTATATATATTTGTTTTTAATTTTATTTTTTTTAATTTTATTTTTTCTTTTTTAAGTCTTACTGGGCAAAAAAAAATTGGGGGGGACTTCCAGGAGTCCCCCTTTTGGAGAGTCTCGTCCCCCACCTTGGGGAGTCGCGTCCCCCCAAGTCCCCCCACGTCTCCCCAAAAAGGGGACGTGGGGAAACGTCCCCCCTGGAGTCCCCCCGTCCCGGGGACGTGAGGGACGTGTCCCCCACGACCCCCACCCTGGGGGACGCGTCCCCGTGGAACACTGCTTTAAAAGAATTATTAAAGTGAATGACTTTTTGATTATTGAGTTAGGAAAAGTTTAATAAAATGCAATTTAATTACATTAGTGATTTAGACTTAAAGTAAGGTGAGATCTAATCTCAACCGTCAATCACTTTGGAGATTAGGGTTAGGGATTCAACTCAATATTATAAAAGGAAGCCAAGATGAAAGAAGAAGACACACAGCAACAACACAAGTAAGTGTTTGAGAGTTAGTGACTCACTGTGAGAGCAACAGAAGAACTTTTTGCTCAATTTGGAGGAGAAGAGTGTTAGATTTAGGGTAAATTGCAGAACAGTGGTATCCTTTTTATTTTTT
>ML779416.1:475111-491314 GCA_009831015.1 Picea engelmannii
GTTAAAATTTATGTATATATATATTTTTTTATATTTTAAAATTTTGAAATATGTATAATGACGAACCTAAAGCCGAACCTAAATCCGAACCTTATTAGAAAATTCGAACCCGAATCGAACCTAATCCTTGCCGAACCCGAACTCGAACCTGAACCGTGTGACTTAGGTAACCATAACAAAACAGCAAGAAGTTCCTGAACAGTTTATTGTTATAAAACAGCAGCAAACCCTTGTTTGACAGTTGAAACTTAGAGCCATCTTGAGGTCAAAGACAGACCTAGTTGGCAGCTTGTTAGGACCTGGAAAATCTTCAAGATCTCCCAGCTTTGGGAGCCCTTGTAAGCTTGGAATCATTATTAATGAAAAGCGGATTTTGAAGGGCAGAAAATTTTCTGTGTATGAGTGATTGTGAAATTGGTTTCATTTGTTTCCGCCATTTATTGCAGTCAGTATATTTTATTCTGTGAACTGCAATTTAATTTTCAGCAAAGAAATCACAAAGAAATAATTTATCTAGGCACTGGGATTAGAAAATTAACATTCATATCAATGTGATAATTTTCTTTTACAGCCAATTCTCGATGAGGTCCTTATGGTACAATCTGTCTTTATCTCTATTTCTTATCAGCACATCTACCGGGAAAGGAACTCGCAGGCAGATGGATTATCAAAAGAAAGGGTCTACTTGGATGTTGGAAAATTTGGGAGGATAAGAATGGCATATTTTCTGAATCTGAACCTTTTTTTTTAAATCAGAGACGCTATGTTTAATATACATTATGAGTTTGGGGAAGTCTGATACTTGTTTTGGAATTTGTATATTTGGACTGTGGATAGCTTTTTATATGTATTCCTGGGGAGCAGAGGATATTTTGAAGGTGTCTGGATTTTTTGTCTGATTTAGTTCCGAGTCAATTTTGGTCTGGCAAAAAATGGAAGTCTTGGGATAATGTTTCCATTAGAAAGTTATGGTTCCTTTTAAAGGATATTATATGCTGTTGTATAGCATCTGTAGATTGTAATTTCATTTACTATAATATATAATGAAATTACAAATTTTTTCCACGGAAAAAGAAAAAAGAAAGAAGAATCAAAGACATGTATTTGTTAAGTTCATAATGTTATCAGAACCAGGTTGGTTCCAGGGCCGTACCAGTCCAGTTGAAGGCTTCAAACAGGTAATGGCCAGTTCTGTACTGAACCAGCCATAAATGTCAAAGCCGGCTGGTTCCCTACAGAACCAAACAGCCGACAATGGGGACCACTTATCCCTAACGCTATTTAAAGAGGTCCCCACCCTCCATTTCACTCATAAAATTCGTTTGAGCAATTTGGAATTTTTGAGCTGAGTTTCTTGGGCTGATTTGGAGAGCTGATTGAAGGGTTGATTTGAAGAATTCGTTGGGCTGATTTGGAGATTTTTTGAGCTGAGTTTCTTGGGCTGATTTGGAGCTGATTTGTATTTATTTTCAGAACTTCTTGGATGAACTTGGACCCGCTTCCACAGCCAAGGGATATGAACATTGTTGCTGGATGGGTACCTACAAGACCAGGGGAATCAAGCCAATATCCCATTTTTGAATCTAGTCATGTTGAGGATGTAGATGATGATAATTTAGGTGATTCTCTTATATGATTAGATTGTAGAGTCTAGACTATAGTTATTAATTAGTACTATGCTTATTTTTGGATTCTAGAAGCCATTTAGAGCCTCTTTGTTGATGTATTTTGGTTCAGATATGGATTGCAGTCTGTGTTATATGCACCCTTACTTACAATATACATGAGAAACTTTACATATTTGTGTATAATGGTTTGTATTCACATGAATGCGCACACGCACACACCTATATATGTTTTCAAAATTTAAATATGTTATGTATTTTTTGGACAACCGGTTTCGTTTCCGGTTTTTGTCCTGTTCCAGTTTCTGGGGTCGACCTGTTCGATCACCAGTGTCAACCCGTATTGTTTATGGGCTCTGAAACGAACTGCTGAACGTTTTGTTAGACAAATAGACAAATTATATTATAGTTTTAAGCAAAATATATTTTCTTGATGGGTTTGTTGAGCAAATTACATTTTCTTGACGGGTTTCTCAAATCTCACAATTTTTTTTGAATCTAAGGGCTTTCAAATCTCTTTTTTCCACATAAATGTTCTGGCTAATCTAATGAATTCAAGACATGTATTTGTTAAGTTCACACTAAACTACAGTGTTGTTTATGGGCTCTGAAACGAACTACTGAACGTTTTGTTAGGAGGAAAGACAAATTAAATTACATTACATTTTTAAGCAAATTATATTTTCTTGTTCACTTTGTTAAGTAAATTACATTTTCTTGTTGGGTTTCTCAAATCTCACAATTTTGAATCTAAGGGTTTTCAAATTTATTTTTTTCACATAATGTTTTCGCTAATCTAATGAATTGAACTGATTATTTCTTGTATGAGTTGTTTAAATAAATCTACATTTTGCAGATTAAAAACAGGAAAGAAACCTTACTTGCGAAGGTCTTGGAGTTGTTGCTCTCTGGTCCGGGGATTGATGCCTTTACGTAGTTCATGCCATCCTTGTGGTGTGTTGGGCGGTTCTCCTAAACGGTTTTTACCCAGCTGTGATTTTGCCCATTTAATATCTTCGTCAGATGGGCCTATTGGATCATGTGTGGCAACCTGGATCTCATTTACATCTGACCTACTTCTAACAATTTGAATATCTTCGTTCCTGTAGCATACGCAGGGACCCTGACGATTATAGAAGAGTGCAGGAAGTAAAACAAGTAGAACGAGTACCACAGAACCTCCTGCAAGTATTGGAATGGTAATGCCGTTTGAAGCCATATGCTCTGCTCTGATATGCACACTGGATCTAATACTGCATTTAATGTGCGCGATTTTAGCCCTTCACTATAGTTGTTGAATGCACATAGATTGCAACTATCCCACCACAGCCTGTTGTTGTTCTGTCGGACTTTGGGTACTTACATTTCCATTTTGGGATCTGGAAATAGCATTGTCCACCAGCAAGAGAAATAGAGATGCAATGGAATGAAATAAGATATCAACGAGAGGATGCACGCGCTTCCCAAAGAAGAGTCGGAAAGTATTGCAGTGTGATTAAAAGGGAGAACATGGGTTTGATGCGAGTAAATAAAATATGTCAGAATAGAATACGATTTAAACGGGATTGAACGCATTTATTAAGTTAAGCCAGTGAAGCAGGTTTCTTAAACGGATTGAAAATCAAGATACAGAGGTTTACAATGCATATGTAAATAGTGTAGTCGAGGAGAAGCTCTTCGAATTTTATGTGAGCATGGATTTATGGATTTCCGGGCAAAAATGTAAAATAGGGGCTTCATTTCGGAATGTGCAATATGATGAATTGTGTATTTCGCTATTGGTGAAAAATAATCGAATATGTTTATTTTGTTTTTTTTAATTAATAGCTTTTAATTATTCATGTTTAAAATTAAAATCTCAATTACAAGATTATTGGGTTGATTAAATTTTAACTTAAATATGGAATGGAATTTAATTGAATTTATAATTATTTTGTTTTTTTAATTAATATATTTTATTTATTCATGTTTAAAGTTAAAATCTCAATTACAAGATTATTGGGTTGATTAAATTTTAACTTAAATAATAGTATTATGGAATGGAATTTAATTGAATTTATGATGATGATAATTGTAATTATTTATTTAAATTAATTTTGATATATTAAAATTAATAAGTTTGTTTAAAAATTTTAATTTATTTTTATATTTGATTTATTAAAATTAATTGTTTATTTTTAAATTTTATTTTTATATTTGAAAAATTGAAAAGAAGTTTTTTTATAGTTTTGTTGACTTAATTAGTTGGGAAGGTAAAAATTTATTTTATGTGGGTATATGCACACATTTTAAGAGTGTTTTTCATTTTTCACTTTTAGAATTATAAAGATGACAAAAAAATGTCATTCAAAGATATTTTAGGAATTGAGTTCATAAGAGTTCATTCTTAAGATGTTGATTTTCTTCTTTAATATCTTCATTTTTTCTTATTGTCTATTTCAATTTCTCTTTAAATTTAGATGTGATATATTTTTAATGGTATCGATATTATGCAAAGTGACCTCCTCCTCTATTCTCCAATGATCTTTATGTCGATTCCTCTTAAGTCGCGGTGACTGGAATTTGAAGCAATTTTAGGAAGTCTTTTATCTTACACTTTAGTTGTTTTGTGCTTATACATTAGGCACCCAATAAGATACATACTCTCTATTGCTTGTCGACGTTTAAGGAAAAATACAAGAGAGGAACCCTAATAAATATTACAGTGGAGTGGAGGAAGCCTAAATGTTGGCTATGTGAAACCCTAGGATTTACTAAAATATTTAATAATAAAATCTATCTTGTATTGATAAAAACAAAGTGAAGCATTCAATAAAAAAATATTGTTAATTAATATATTAAGTGGTAAGTTATGAGGAGAGGTAAGAGGAAGGTGAGGTAAAAATTTTAATTTAATTTGATAATACAATTAATATTAATATTATTATTAATGTTTTATGATAGTTTAGGTTTAAATTAGGATTAATTTTATTAGTGATAATATTAATATTATTATTAAGGTTTTATGCTAGTTTACGTTTAAATTAGAATTAATTTTAACAATGATAACAAATATTATAGGAGATTAAGGTAAGAAATCATAAAAAAAATTAATGATGTTTATTGGTATTAATTAAGTTAGTTAAGTTATTAAATTAGATTAATTTTAATTTAATAGTCTAGGGGAGAAATTAGGTTGAAACCTAGAATTGAAACCTTAGAAAATGGTGCAAGTTCTTAAGTCCTAGGGGTCAAGTTTTTACTATCTTCTTTACTGAATGAGCGGGATCCAACTATCACTAATCTCCATACCATTGTCTATGTTTAGGTTATTGGGATTCTTGATGATTTCCATTGCTTCCCTAATTCGTCATTTAAGGAGGTGGTCTTCTTTTGCTAAGATTTTGGGGTCTTCTAAGCGTACATGATGCTTTGTTGTGAGAGAGTGTTCGACTAATGCTGAGGTGCGAGTTCGTTCATTCTTAATGTCAGCACCATGCTCTTTAATCCTGGTGTGAAAAGAGCGGCATGTTTCTCCAATGTAGCATTTGCCACATAAACATTCTATTATGTAAACTCCTTTGTAATTAAGTTGGTCAAGTTTGTCTTTTACTGATCTAATTTTCTATTTGATGGTATCAAGCGGTCTTAATGAGGTCTTAATCTCTTTCTTGTTCAGGATTTTAGCAATTTTATCAGTAACTCCTTAGATGTAAGGGAGGTAAGCAGTTGGGCTCGGGGTATGGTTGTTTCGTTGTTGAGGTTTATTATTTTCTCTTTCTAGGGATTTCTTTATTGCATTCTTAATCTCTTTTTTGTTGTAACCTATGCTCTTGAAAACTTTGTGAAGGTGATTTTTCTCTTGTTCTAGGTGTTCTTTATCTAAAATTCTTATGTCTCTTGTGGATAAGGTGTTAAGAACTCCTAATTTTTGGGTGGGGTGATGATGGGAACTGGCGTGAAGGTAGTTTTCAGTGTGGGTCTTTTTTCTATAGATTGAATGTCTAAGTTTCTCATCTTCTTTCCTGTTGATTAGTATGTCTAGGAATGGGATGTTGCCATTATCTTCAAGTTCCATTGTGATTTTAATGTCTTCAGACAAATTATTGAGATGTTGGAAGAATTTATCTAGCTCTTCTTTCCCATGGGGCCAAAGTACATTAGTATCATCAACGTATCGTTTCCATCTTAGTGGTTTCGAGGGATAGGAATCTATGGCTTTCTTCTCAAAGTTTTCCATGTAAAGGTTGGCAACGATGGGGGAAAGTGGAGAACCCATTGCTACGCCACTAGTTTGTTCATAAAATTCTCCTTGATAGTGAACCCAGGAAACCCTTCTCTTTTAAAAAGAAGGATAATGAATTAATGGAAGATTATAGAGATGTTGGGATTGGAAATTATTCCATCCTAGATCTAGAACACATTGAAAACCTGGAGCAAATTCAAGATACGGAGAATCAAGAGCATCCGTTTGAAGGTTATTGGAGGATGTCATTCGATGGAAATTGTTCAAGCCTCGGGAGTGGAGTTGGAGTTGTCCTTGTAAGTCCAGGTAAGGTTATTCATCCACATGCTATTAGACTTGAATTTGCATGTACTAATAATGAGGCAGAATATGAATCTTTGATTCAGGGAATTTCTTGCACAAGAAATGAGGATAGAACATCTAGTTGTGACAGGCGACTCCGAGTTGGTAATTAATCAAGTCACCCAGAGGTATAAAATCAAGAAAGAAAGACTCAAATTATATTTCAAAAGAGTTAACAAATTGATGGAATCTTTCATCTCTTTCAACATTTCTTTCATTCCAAGGGACAAGAATCAAAAGGCAGATTCATTGGCCTTGGCGGCCTCATTTTCAAACCTGGATGGTATTCAAAGCAAAACATCTTTTCAAGTAGAAAGAGTATTCCGACCTTCTGTACTTGATAACCTGGAATATTTGCAAGTGTTTGAGAATGATGAATTGTTGGAAAAAAAATTGTTGAACGATGATGATGATGAAGATAATCACATATACGTTGTTCTGAAAGATTGTATTCAATCTAAGTCTCTTTTTACGAAAGATGAACATGCTAAGAATCTCTTGGAAGAAATTTCACTCTGAAAGGTTCAAGACACAAGAAAGATCAATATTGGAACTGACAATTCCCCAAAATATGTCAACTTGGGAGTTGATTGCACCATTGAAGAAGTTGACCAATATGTCGCATTGTTTAAAGAATATCTTGATGTGTTCACATGGACCTATGATGATTTGAAAGCTTATGATAAAACAATATTTCAACATATCATTCCTTTGAGAGAAGAAGCAAAGTCAGTCAAGCAAAAAATAAGGATGATGAACCCCAAGTTGAAACCTCTGGTAAAGGTTGAATTAGAGAAATTAAAGAAGGTCAGAATAATATATCCCATTAGACATTCTGATTGGCTTTCAAACCCTGTGATAGTAAGAAAGAAGACCGAGGAAATCCAAATGTGTGTGGATTTTAGGGATCTTAACAAAGCAAGCATAAAGGATAAATGTCCTTTACCTAACATGGATTTTCTTCTCCAACAAGTCACCAGATCAGTTTGTATGTCCATGTTGGATGGTTTTTCTAGATATAATCAAGTCTTGGTTGTTGAGGAAGACAGAGCAAAGACAACATCCATAACACCTTGGGAGACATATGCATATGTTAGGATGCCCTTTGGTTTGAAGAATGCAGGAGCCACATTTTAGAGGGCCATGGATCATGCTTGCAATGGGTTGATAGGAAAATGCATGGTGGACTATCAAAATGACTTGAAAGTACATGAAAAAACAAGGGGTGATCACATTCATCACTTGATGAAAGTTTTTTACAGATGCAGATTATATGGTGTTTCCCTAAACCCAAAGAAATGTGTATTCGTTGTAACTCAAGGCAAACTATTGGGTCATATTGTGTGCAAGGAAGGGATTTGTATAGATCTAGAAAGAGTTTAAACCATAAATGAACTCAACCCCCCATCATCTAAGAAAGGATTTCAATCGTTTTTTGGCAAGATCAACTTTGTGCGAAGATTTGTTCCTGACCATGCAAGTATTGTGAAGTTGGTCAATTTGTTCTTGAAAAAGAACCAAAGGTTTGAATGGACAATGGATACACAAGAAGCTTTCAATAATATCAAAAGAGCAATCACCACGGCTCCAGTCCTCATTAGCCCATATTTTCAAAGGGACTTCATCATCTATTATTTCGCTACAGAAACATTTGTCGCATATTTTATTACTCAAAGGAATACCAAAGGTGAAGAACTTCCAATCAATTTCATGAGCAAAACCCTTCACGATTATGAATTGAGGTATTCATAACTAGAAAAGCAAGCCTTAGCTCTTGTGAAAGCGGTGGCGCACTTTCGGACATACATACTAAATTCTAATGTCATTGCTTATGTTCCATACTCGCCAGTAAATATGCTTTTGAATCAACAATTGAGAGAAGGAAAATGGGCTAACTGGTTGGCGAAGATCCAAGAATATGATATCGAGATTAAACCTCTAAAGGTTGTCAAAGGACGGGGTTTATGTAAGCTCATCGCAAATAGTGATTATGTGGATGGAATGATTTCAATTTCAGTAGGAAAACCATTGGCTGATTCAAAATGGTATGGAGACATTGTATTCTACTTGAGGTACGAGCAGTTTCCAATTACCATGATCCCTAAAGAGCGAAGAACATTGAAGATGAAGTCAAAACAATATGTGTTGATTGCTGGCATGCATTTCAGAAGGAACTACGATGGTATGTTACTCAGGTGTGTTGATGAAAACAAAGCCCAGGAACTAATGAGGGAATTCCATGAAGGAATATGTGGTGGACATTTTGCACCCACGACCACTGCCCATAAGATATTAAGAGTTGGGTTTTATTGGCCATCAATTTTTAGAGACTCGTATGCCACAATAAGGAAGTGTGTATCTTGCCAACAATTTTCAGGGAAAATGAAGAAATCTGTGATGTCATTACAGCCTATAATTGTAGAACAACCATTCTCCCAATGGGGACTTGATACGTCGGGCCGATAAATCCAAAGTCAAGCAAGGGACATGAGTATATTCTCACCACTATAGATTATTTTACAAAGTGGCCAGAAGCAGTGGCATTAAAAAAGGTTGATTCTGAAGAATTAATTAAGTTCCTCAAAGATAATATTTTGTCAAGATTCGGTGTCCCAAACAAATTTATCATTGATGATGGTTTGATTTTCATTGGTTCAAAATTTATAGAATTCTATGGAGAATATGGAATTATTATGGGGAAATCATCAAATTATTATCCACAAGGGAATGGTATTGCAGAATCCATAAATAAGACACTCATTCAGATATTGAAGAAATTATTGACAAGAACCAAAGGAATTTTCATTTGAAGTTGACTGATGCATTGTGGGCAAGCAGAAAAACTCCAAAAGACAGCATCAGGATGTCTCCGTATACATTGGTTTATGGTAAAGAAGCAAAAATGCCAATTAGCCTCAAACTTAATGCTTTGACTTTTGTGGTTAATATAGAAGATGCAGAAGATAGTTCACCTATACAAAGAAGGATCAGCCAGTTGTTGAAATTAGAGGAAGAAATAAGTAAAGCCCTGAATAGAACTTCTCAGAGACAACAAAGTATCAAAAGATATTTTGACCAGAATGCAATTGTAAAAAAATTTCAAAAGGGAGAACTGGTATTACTTTGGAACAAAGCCAAGGAGAAACCATCGATGCATACAAAGTTTGAAGCACTTTGGATTGGACCATACATCGTCGATAAGATCCTAGTTTTTAATTCCTATATGCTCAAAGACATGAAGGGTAAAATATTAATGGTGTCTATCAATGGGAAACCTTTGAAAGGTTTCTTCACCTAAAACTTTATCATTTCCCTGTACATAAATTTTATTTTTCATTTAGTTAGTTTGTTTATTCTTACCTTTGACTCCATAGCCCAATGGATGGAAGCGCTTGGTCATAAAGATTATGTATTCTTGACAATCCACAAGGGGTTATCATCCCACAGTTGGAGCCAGTCGTTGAGATCAATTCTGGCTTCCGAAATTTCCCTCCCTTTTCTATTTTCCCAACTTCTTTTTTCCATTTATTTTCTCTCTTCTATACCTGCCCTCATTCCCCTTTTCTTTTCTCCCTTATCTTTTCCCTTTCTAATTACCATACTTAGTTGTATTTCAAAAAAATCGACGGGTTCACGGGTTGTCGAACTCGCGGGTCCTCACCTCCATCCATGCTCCTATATCGCAAGTCCGACCAACTGCCCTGTTATAATACACTTAACCTTTTTGCAACCGCGAGTTCATGGGTTCAAGCTTTCATCTTCCAAGTTTCGCAATCTCCATTTTGCACTCAAAGACCCATGATCTACATTATGGCTGTCAGACTTGTCATGAGTACCGAGCCCCTAAGTATTTCATTTCTCCTGTATCCAAGTCCGACCAACTGTTGTGCAACACTTAGCCTATTTTTTATTGTTCGCAACCACAGGTTCGTGGGTTCCCGAGTTGGCGGGTTCACAAAAAGCCCCAAATTCAAATTGCTCTTGTACGTCCCCGCCATCTTTGTGCTTTTCCCAATATGCATTTAGTATGGTTTAATGCTAATAACTAATCATGCAGGCTCCGTAAAGATTGTCATTAATAAGTGAAGGGCTCGAGAAGATTTTTCATTAAATTGCATTAAAGTATGATTTGCCAAGGGTTATATTATTGTTATATCTCTGAAATGATTCATTGTAAGTTATTATCTAGTTGAAAGAAAACTCTCATCAACCTATGGAAGCAGCGGCCAGACATTAGTTTTGTGGCGATACTTTGAATATTTTTGGCCGTGAAGACTGTTAGGGTTTAAACTATTATTAGAGTTCTTTGCATTTCACTAGATAACAATAGCATAGATAGGATCACTGAGAAATACACAATCACAAGAGACACATCATTTATCCTAGGAAACCCTCACGGGGGAGAAAACCCAACAAAACTTCCTTATTATAGATAGCCAATACAATGCCAAGAGATAACTCAAACAAATACAGAAAGTCCTCTCCCAAGAATGTGCCTCTCTCTCTCTCTCTCCAAATGCAGCTCTGAAACTTGCTTCTCAACGAACAAGTGAGTGTGTGTCTAAGTGAGGTGCTAGCCTCCTTATTTATACAACTCTGGCACGTGTGGACATAGGTGTCTCTTCACTGGCAGGGCCAACTTCTTATTATGCCTATTACAATTATGTTTTGACCAATCCGCAAAAGGGGATTTGGTCTTTTACAATAGCCGACATGATCAATCCGCAATAGGGTATTGATCTAATGAATAATACAACAACAATAATTAGAATACACTTTGCAGTTACATTATTTCAACACTCCCCCTTAACAAGAAGGGTATTCTACAACAACATCAGGCGAGAGAGAGGACAACATCGTCAACAACATCAGGTGGGTGAGAGGACAACGTCATCAATATCATCTTGGAACACTGACTGGCGTATCTATAAATCATTGAAAGTTTTTCTCATCGGCAACATCGTCATTCTCAATGGAATGGAATTATCATATGCATCAATATGGATTAGTATAAAACTAATACATCATCATCACAACACGGGGCTAGTCACATCATCACAGCACGAGGTTGGCTCATCATCACAACTCGAGGTTGGCACACTACACAACAATTAAGCTAGAATCACAACACAACAATTAAGCTGGAAACATAGTACTAGACTGGCTTTACGTCACAACAATTAAGCTAGAAGCATAGTACTAGGTTGGCATATCTCATCACAACAATTAAGCTGGAAACACAATACTAGATTGGCTTTACGTCACAACAATTAAGCTGGAAACACAGTACTAGGCTAGCATATATCATCACAATAATTAAGCTGGAAACACAATACTAGACTGGATTTACGTCACAACAATTAAGTTGGAAGCACAGTACTAGGCTAGCATATCTCATCACAGCAATTAAGTTGGAAACACAATACTACACTGGCTTTACGTCACAACAATTAAGCTAGAAGCACGGTACTAGGCTAGCATATCTCAACACAACACTACTCCCCCTTTCGAGGGAGGTCCTTTCAGATTATACCGAGCTTATCTCGAAAGTGCTCAAACTTTACATGAGATAGAGGCTTGGTCAACACATCGGCAACATGTTCATCCATGCTAACATATTGGAGCTTTATGGCTCCTCTCTGCACCATGTCACAGATGTAATGATATCGGATCTCTATGTGCTTCGACTTGTCATGAAATATAGGATTCTCTGTCATCTTTAGGCAGTTCTGGTTGTCACATAGGATCATGGTTGCTTCCATCTCTAGGTCTAATAGACCAGTCAATAACTTACGAAGCCATATAGCTTCGCAGATGGCATAACACACAACAATGTATTATGCTTCCGCTGTACTGAGAGCAATGTTGGATTGCTTCCTAATCTGCCATGAGATCATGGTTGATGAAAAACTAAAATAGCATTCTGAAGTGCTCTTCCTGTCAGAGACACTTCCAACCCAATCTGAATTAGTGTACCCACTCAGTGTGAAATCATGATCTCCATCATAACTGAGACCAAAACCTAATGTACCCTTAAGGTACCTCATCACATGTTTTGCAATAACTAGGTGAACATGTCTGGGTTCTACCAGAAACTGACTCAAGGTGTTCACGGAAAAACATATATCTGGTCTGGTGTTTGTCAGGTACATCATCGATCCAATAATCTATCTATACAGCGTGGCATCAATCAATTCTGATGAAGTGTCAATCAGTAGCTTCAACTTCATTTCCATGGGTGTATTCATGGACTTGCACTCCAACATGTCAAATATCTTCAGGATTTCGACTACATACTTCCCTTGGTTAAGGAAGATTCTCTCTGGGCTCTGCCATACCTTGAGACCTAAGAAATAATGCATTAGGCCAAGGTCTTTCATCTCAAATTCTGAAGCGAGATTCTTCTTACATTCGGTGATGAGTTTTTCTTCTCGAGTTAAGAATAGGTCATCCACATGCAACAACAATATCACCAGGTCATCGTTCATAACTTTGAAGTAGAGGTTAGAATTTGCTTTACTCTTGGTAAAACCTAAGCTCGTCAGAAAACTGTCTATCCTTCCATACCAAGCTCTAGGAGCTTGCTTCAATCCGTACAGAGCCTTCTTCAACTTGCAGACATGAGTCTTCCTGTCTTCAACTTCAAATCCTTGAGGTTGCTCTATATACACTTCTTCTTCGATGACACCATTTAGGAAAATTGTCTTTACGTCCATTTGGTGTAATTTCCACTTCATCTTAGCTGCAAGGGATATGATGGTTCTGATCGAAGTGTATTTGGCTACATGAGTGAATGTCTCTTCATAGTCAATGCCTTCCTTTTGAGAAAAGCCACGAGCGACAAATCTTGCTTTATACTTCTCAATACTTCCATCANCAACATGTTTTATTTTGAAGAGCCATTTGGAAGATACCAAATCCTTTCTCTTTGGTCTGGGAACTATTTCCCATACATCATTCTTTATTATGGATCGGTATTCTTTTGTCAAGGCATCTGCCCATTCTTTCTTCTGAATGGCTTCTTCAAAGCAGGTAGGCTCCTTCTCTAGGAGATCACACATCAAAGCCATATAACTAGAGAATGGCTTAGGTCTCTTCACATGTCTTGTGGTTCCTTCGAGAACACCACACTTCTCTCCATCTTGAATAAGCTCTCTAGCCCAAGCATGCTTTCTCTTATGGGAGGTCGTCATCTGAGGAGGTTCTTGAAATTCTACTATGTTATGATCTTCTAGAATTTTCTCATCAGGGGAAGCTATGACTTCCCTCACTAGTTCTGCAACTCTGGGAACCTCTCTTATTGATTCTGCAACTCTAGGAGCTACAGGTTTGTCTTCATATACTTCTTCAAGATGGCATCTTCTTGATTTCTTGAGCACTGCATCTTCATCAAAGGTCACATCCCTGTTGATATCAATGTGATGGTGACCTAGTATATAAATCCTGAAGGCCTTGGAGGCCTCATAGTATCCCACAAATATTCCCTTTTTTCCTGAGGGTTCTAGCTTGTTTCTCTTCTCTTTTGGAATATGTACAAATATTGGGCAACCAAATATTTTGAGATGGCTTACCTCTAGCTTTTTTCTGTTGAACATCTCTTCTGGGGTATTGAACCCAAGTGTACTATGGGACAATCGTTTTTGTACATACAACTGTCATTGTTACTTCTTCCCATAAGCACATTGGAAGATTTTGATCATGGGTCATGGTCTTCACTGCTTTCATTATCGTTCTATTATTTCTTTTTGCCACACCGTTTTGTTGAGGATTGTAGGGAGTGGTGAGCTCCCTCTTGATCCCGACATCTTTGCAGAAGTTCACAAACTCTTTTGAGGTGTATTCTCCTCCATTATCTAACTTGAGTATCTTGATCTTTCTTTCAGAAAGATTCTCTATCAAGGCTTTGAATTCCTTGAATTTACTGAACACTTCATCTTTTGATTTCAAAAAGTAAACCCAGGTCTTATGAGAATAATCATCGATAAAATATACATAGTATACATACCCACTGATGGAGGATGATGGCATTGGACCACACACATTTGAATGAATGAGTTCTAAGAATCCTTCTGCTTCGTTGTCTCTCTTCGAAAAAGGGTTCTTGATGTTCTTCCCTTGTGCACATCCATTGCACACACCTTCATGGTCAACCTTGAGTTCCGGTACACCTGTGACTGCTTTGCATACGTATGGTAATGCCTTGTAGTTGATGTGGGATAATATTCTATGCCAAAGTTCACATGGATTCTCAATGGAGTGGGTCATGGCTGCTTCTGAGTGACCCTTTAGCTTATACAAGCCACCTTCTTCTTTTCCAATGATGATTGCTTCTTTCATGATTTCTCCTTTAGCCCACATAAGGACTTCTCCATCTATAAAGGAAACTTTGAAGCCTTTATTTTCTAAAGCTGATATGGAGAGTAGGTTCTTTGTCAAACCTGGTACATAGAGTATGCCCTCCATCTTCATTGAATTCCTTGAGTCAAGTTTGTAGTTTGATTCTCCCACTCCCTTGATGGGATATTGGTAATCATCTCCAAGTGTAACTTTCTGAGAAAACTTATTTTCTGAAATGGAAGAGAGAATATCTCTTTGACCTGTCATGTGCTTGGAATCACCACTATCGATGAGCCAAGTGTCCTCTCCAGCTGTTACCGATCCTGAGAGGGCCAAGATTAAGACATAGTCTTTAATTTGTTCTCTTAACATCTTTGCGGGTGGTTCTTCATCTTCAACTGCATGGGCATGATGTCTCTTATTTTTCCTCTTGTATTCTTCTCGTCTGGCTGGACAATATCTTGCAATATGTCTCATCTTGTCACAATGGTAGCATTGGACAGATGAGTAATCTATTTCCTTTCATTATACTTTCTTATGGAATCTCTTTGGTTGAGATTTGTTTTGGGGGTGAGACTCTTTATGAGTTTCTTTCTAGAAGTAAGACTTATTTCTTCCTCCTTTAGTGTGAGTAGCTAGGGCTTGTTCTTCATCTCTTTCTAGTAAAGCCTCTCGGTTAGCTACTCTTGATTCTTCTTGAATGCATTCTTCCCATAGACCGTCAAATTTTAGTTTCTTCGTTCTGGCACAAATCGTTTGGATGAATGAATCCCAAGGTCTTGTGAGACTATTAAGGGTCGTCATTATGAGTTTGTCTTCGTCTATGGTATCTCCAGTTGCTTCTAATTGTTCTTTGAATTTTGATATTCTGGAGAAATATTCCTAGATTGATTCTCCTCTCTGCATCCTTGTATTCTTGAGCTCAGTTCTTAGATTCATCTTCTGGTTTATGTTCTTTCCTTCATATAGTCTATTTAGAGCATCAAACATTTCTTTTAGAGTCTTATTTGATGACACATAAGGAATCAAGTGATCTTTGATTGAATCTGCAATGATTCTTTTGGCCTTGATTGTGTCCTTTTGGTGCTTTGCTTTGTCTGCAGCATCGGTGGGTTCTGGTACTTCTTATTTGATGAATCTTGCTAGGTCATTCTCTTCAAGAATGAGACCAATCCTATACTTCTAGGCACAAAAGTTTTCCACTCCTTCCATCTTGTGAACAAGTTTAGTGCTTGCAGACATATTTTACCTGGAGCTAGGAAAATGTCCAAAAATGAAAATGCTCAAAATTAAATTTTGAACTTACCAGGAGGTGCGCTTGGCTGAGGCGAGTAGCCTGGCGTGTTTGGATCTGAGAAAATCCAACTTTTACCCCTCCAAACTTGATCTATGGATTTCTGGACTGGTGCTTCTGGTTTTCTGGTACTTCTGGTACTCTCTTGCTTTTGGTACTCTCGTACTCTGGTTTTCTGGTACTTTGTGAAAACTAGGGTTTCACTTTCCGGGAGATCTATCCACTGAAAAGTTGCGTTGAGGATGCCAAAGTGATCCTTGAGGAAGGGCACACTTTTCTAGATGGTTTTAGGGCTGAAATACTTCATCAACAAAAAGCCCTAATTTGCATGTACGACAATAGTGACGTTTTTCACTTTCTCTTGTGAAAGATGCTCTCTT
>ML779416.1:491364-520481 GCA_009831015.1 Picea engelmannii
GATCATTGAGAAATACACAATCACAAGAGACACATCATTTATCCTGGGAAACCCTCATGGGGGAGAAAACCCAACAAAACTTCCTTATTATAGATAGCCAATACAATGCCAAGAGATAACTCAAACAAATACAGAAAGTCCTCACCCAATAATGCACCTCTCTCTCTCTCTCTCTCTCTTCTCCAACTGCAGCTCCGAAACTTGCTTCTCAATGAACAAGTGAGTGTGTGTCTAAGTGAGGCGCTAGCCTCCTTATTTATACAACTCAAGCATGTGTGGACGGAGGTGTCTCTTCACTGGTAGGGCCGACTTCTTCTTCTGGGTGGTTATAACCACCTTTAATATATTTTGGGGCCGACTTCTTATTCTGCCTATTACAATTATATTTTGACCAATCGACAAAAGGGGATTTGGTCTTTTACAATAGCCGACATGATCAATCCGCAATAGGGGATTGATCTAATGAATAATACAACAATAATAATTAGAATACACTTTGTAGTTACATTATTTAAACAAAGACCAAAACTTTCAGTGGTCGAGAGCATACGCGAATATAGTGAAGATGACATAGACTATTGGCTAGTGGACTACTTTGTGAAGAATCAAGATATTGAAGAAGCATTACATGGTATTTCCCTTGATTTAAGGAACTTGGAGGGCGATTTATTCAACATCAAAATCCGGCATGAGATAAACGTGGCACCAATGAAAAATTATATTGAAGAATGGTTCAAGAAAGCAATCGACAAACTGACCAACGAGGGGCAAGAAACAATTGAGACGGTTCAAGTAACCATTATGAAGACCATAAAAGGACAACAACAAGCAAGTGAAGACATGAGAGACCATCATAGTAAGTTTATGTTGATCATATCTTTCTTTATTTTTCAGTTCTTTCATCCAATTACTCTGCTTCTTTAACTAGAAAGGTTTAACCGAATCTGATAACTTCTCATTTTCTTCTTTCCAGGTCTTGCTGTTCCTTTACCGCCCTTATCCTACTTCTACAAGCTTAATTCTTGTTTATATTTGTTTTATGG
The DNA here is from genome assembly GCA_009831015.1 of Picea engelmannii. Classification (NCBI taxonomy): domain Eukaryota; kingdom Viridiplantae; phylum Streptophyta; class Pinopsida; order Pinales; family Pinaceae; genus Picea; species Picea engelmannii. Next base: position 492,408 of record ML779416.1, read on the forward strand.
TCCTCAGGAGCGCCAATCCCAGTCCTAAGGAAAAATGCATTTTAAATTTCAAAGAATATGTAACAAACTATATATTTTTTCAGAAATTTCAAGAGAGTTATTTCATGATCAGTTTTGATTGTGCTTTGTAACTCTGAGTTTTGAGTATAAAATATTTGAGATTGATCTATCATTATCTTTATTTGAGCTTCTCATGTTCACTCTATTAAAGTTCTCTTATGCATGAGGACCATCTTCGTTTTATTTTTATATGATAAAAAATATTTAGTTTAACTATGATGGATGTGAGGAAATTTTGCCTATCTTTTTAAATGTATGAAGTGTGTGATTCTTGGTCATTTCTCAGGAACTTTCTTTAAAAGCAAAAAAAATCAATTTTTTTTATGTTATTTTTATATTTCTTTGATTACCACAACATAATTCTGCAAAGTCCCATATTCTGAATATTTAAAGTCCCAAGAAAATCTTAAAGAGGAGTACCGCCTCTATAATAACACAGGGGGATTTGTATCCTCGTGAGGTTGTCGTTTCGGTCCTAAGAGATTCAAGCGTCAACAGTGATCTGGAAGGTCATTCGATTGTTGGAAAGTTTGGAGAGAGATGCATGGTAGTCCATACCATGGAATCATGGTTTGAAAAGAATTGGTCTCCACAACTGGGTTATACTCTGATTTTTCATATGCTTTCTCTCGGTTGGATTGTGATTGTTTTGAATTCAAAATATTATGTAAATCTACTCTTATCGAGTAGGTATTGGAATCAAAATATTTTATGTTCCAAACCATGGCATCAATTGTTCAATTCATGTGAAGAATATTTGACAAACTTTCCCACCTGGACAAAATTGTTAAACCTTCCCCTGGAGAACTGGATTGACTCAAGTTTAAAGGAAAATGGTGACATTATGGGAAGCTTTATAGCTTTAGACAACAACTATAAGCACAACAAATCAAGAATTGTGGCTCACATATTAGTAGATTTGGACCCTCTGCAAGGGCTATTTGAATCTCTAGACTTAGTGGCAGAAGACAAAATGCACACTCAAGTAATAGACTATCTCAATATACCATTTTGATGTTCCCAGTGTCATAAGGTTGGTCATTTACTTTCGGATTGTGATAAAAAAATTATTTTAAACTATCATGGGAAATATTTCACAAACTCATAGGCAATGCAGAAGCTGGCTATGAATTATGAGGGGCATAAACATCCCCCGCAGTCAACCCCCGCAGTCAACGCCCAGTACAATCCACAAAGGGGTAGATTGTGAAGTAATGGATGGTGAAAATAACTTTATAGATAGTCGACAAAATCTTATGATTGGTGAGATAACATGCTAGTTGCAAGATGTAAATAAAGTTGCTACATCGGAACGAGATCCCTGGGAGGGTTTTGGAACTCTTGGCTCCTCAATGGAGCAAGCTAGACGCAGTCTGGCCGAAATGTACACTGAAATCTCTCCTCCTTTTCCCTCTACCATTACAAACAAGAAAGAAGTAATTTCATTTAGGGTTGGGGATGGGGAGGCAGTCTATGCCACATGAGGGAAGGCTCTGACTCATGGTTTCCTCTGAGCAATGTGAATCTACTCAATTCCATGTTAAGTTAGCATCTAACGAGCCCCTCATATCCTCTCGGATTGAAGAGAGACCTAGACTCTCGTCGACGGGGTTGCACTTGTCCTCTTCGGGTCAGGAACCCCATCTACTTTGGTCTAGGGTTGCAGCTCTTGAACCATCCATTATGGGAGGCTTGGGATATGATGATTGATTGGGCTCAGGTCACACAAAAGTGGGTCGAAAGTCGGCCCTCAAGCATGTGTAGGAGAGGGCAAATCGTGAAGTTCCACAGGGACAACAATGCCTTATTTTTAGGGTCCTTAGAGCGAGACAAGCCCTGAAAAAGGTTTCAGCATGAAAACGTTGTTGATCAACATTAGGGCCCAGTGGGGAGAGCTAAGAAGCTCTCCCTAAAGAGGCTCATTTCAGTTGAAAGGTCAAACGTTATATTTATACAAGAGACTATGGGTGTGTGTGTGTGAGGTTATCGTTGCAAAGTTAATTAAATTGTTCCTTGGATGGTAGTTTGTGGGCCTAGATGCGGATGGAAATTCAGGTGGTTTGATTACAGGTTTCTCCTCAAATTGTACTCTTATAAATTGTTATATTATTTTTTCAAGACTAATCCTGGAACTGCATTGCAAAGAATTGGATCAAGATATCAATTTTTTCAACATTTACGGGCCATATAGGGATCATGAATCTTTTCAAAACTGACTCTTTTATCTTAATATATTTTAGGAAGGGAATGTTGTCTGTGGTGGTGAAATGAATTTTATCTTACACGGGGATAAGTCATGGGGGGCAATGGCACATGAGGATAAGCTCTCCAACTTTTTCTTGCATCACCTTGAGGAGATAGGGTTGATCGATGTCGAGCCGATTGAAATTATCCCAACATGGTGCAACAATAGAGCAGGCACTGAGGGGATAAGTAAACAGATAGACCTTTTTCTAGTGCACCATTCACTATTACATGAAGTTGGGATTCACCGCTCATGGGTTGGTAAATTAAGGATATCATAAGATTTTCCAATAATGTTGGAATTCGCTTCGTCCTCGAACATTCCTGATGCACCTTTTAAATACAATTCTACATGGGTAGAGATTGATGAGTTCAAGGACCTAGTGCAAGATCACTGGACACACTTCCAAGCAAGCTTGATAAAATTGACAAGCTCCCAATTCACCTCGGCTCTTAAAAATCTAAAGGTGATTGTTGCAAATTGGGCTCCTAAGCATCGTCGATCTCTTGATCAGGACCTCTGGGTTACCGAGGGAGAACTAGAACCGTTGTATGGGCAATGGTCTTCTTTGGAGCAGGAGAAATGTCAAGAGTTGAAAGCTCGAAGGAACCGAATAATTCTTGAGAAGGAAAATGCTTGACGTTTAAAAATCGAAGCCTTGTGGCTTGTTGTTGGTAATTAAAGCACAAAGCACTTTGAAAACTTTGCAAACTATAGAAGAAACTACAATAATATATGGGAACTGAGAGATGCAAATGGGGTTTTGGCTCGCAACTTTAAGGAGCTTGCATCCTTAGGGGTCGAGCACTTTCAAGGGTTGTTCAAGGAAAATGCACAAGTCAAGATGGGAGAGATGCTCTGAATGATTGTACTATTTCCTAGGATGATTGAATAAGAGGATGTCAGGGACGTGTTTCATGAAGTCTCGAAGGAGGTGTTGCAGGTGATCATTGCATCATTTAAAAAGGACAAAAGCTTAAGTCCTGACATATGGTTGATCGATTTTTATGAGGATTTTTTTGAAGTCATGGGTGATGATTTGCTTAAAGTAGTGGAGGAGGTAAGGACCTCAAGTAAATTGCTCCATAGTCTCAACTTTACCTTTATCGTTGTCATTCTAAAACTTGATCATCCTTCGTCCTTTGTTGAATTTTGATCCATTGTTCTATGTAATTGCATTTACAAAATCCTTGTGAAGATAATACCCATCGTGATTATTCCTTTCTCTCTAATTTTATTAGTCCTGAATAATTTGGATTCCTAAAAGGTCGCCCCATTCATGATGGCGTTGGGTCTTCCCAAGAGGGCCTAACACCATCAAAACTCAAAAGAGAGTTGTTTCAATTATAAATATTGACCTATCTAAAGCATATGATCATGTCTCATGGTTGTACCTTTGGTTATTGCTCCTACATATTGGTTTTGACTTGGATATGGTGAAATGGATCATGACTTGTGCCACGACAGTGTCCTTTGATGTCCTAATAAATGGGGTGGGATTCCCTTTTTCAAGGCTAGCAAAGGCCTCCATCAAGGTTTCCCATTGTTGCCTTACCTATTTATCCTCATTGTGGATGGACTCAATTGTGCTCTGGAGGCTGGAAAAAATCATAAATTGGTGAGGGGGCTTCAAATATGAAGAAACGTAAGCCTATCACACCTATTGTTTGTTGATGATATATTAATTTTTTCCATATGTGAAGCCTTAGAAGGGCGTAACTTGAAGGAAATCCTAGATTGGTTTTGTGATGCGATGAGAATGATAATAAATGATGAAAAACCTCTCATCTTCTTTCCAATTTTTGTATAGGAGGAATGGGTACATATTCAACCTATTTTTCATTTCTCTACTCATGATATCGAGGAGGATGTCAAATGCTTGGGTTTCATTCTAAAACCCAATAATTATGGGAAGACAGATTAGAGGTGGTTGTTAGCACGTATTGAGAAGAGGATCAGTTGTTGGTGCAATAGATGGATATCGTGTGGCGGTCGGTTAACATTGGTAAAATCGGTGCTAGAAGTTATTCTTGTTTACTAGCATCTTTTAACTTATATTCAAAAATGGGTCCTCACTAGTATCATAAAGATATGTTTCTGTTTCCTATATAAGAATAATGTTGAATTCCTTGGCTCTCATTTGGTCACATGGAAGCAACTACCAAAACCAAAATCCCTAAGAGGGTGGGGATTAAAGGCTCTCTACTCTTTTGGTAAGGCTCTTGCAACAAAGTCTCTATGGGTTTTCATTACTCAGGACAACTTGTGGAGGTGTATACTTATATATAAATACATATCCCTGGATTCAATCATTGACTAGATCCAACGAAGACAAAAGCCTACTCGAAATGTCTCCATGAGTTGCAGACATTAACATTGGTCTTTCCGATTATAGGTAAATTTCTAGCTTGGAAGGTAGGGATAGGTGCAAATGTGAGGGTAGATGTTGATACTATAGCAGGATGCTACAACTAGAGCTCTCTCTCCAATGGCCTTATTGTAAGTTTTAAACCTGCGAAGTAAAGCAATGCATATAGATTCTCAAGCAATACAAAAATTAATCAATGGCTCATACACAGATTACACAGAGATTTTTACCGGAAACCCTCAACCGGGAAAACCTTTCTTATTTTCATTATATNGAATTTCACCATTCGCCATACAATATATACAATGTTTTTAGGTATTCCGTAGATACCAAAACCCTAATCCCTTAATCCGGGATTAATTTACAAATCAGCTAAAAATAGCAAAATCCGCTAAAAATAGCAAAAACCGCCCAAAAAAAAAATCTAGGTGAAGGGATCGTCAAACGCAGTTGTCGTATCTGACGCACCCACACACACACATATGCAAAGAATATAACACATACCCAACACTTATCTCACGTCTCTGTGAAGTGGGACAAAGCACACTAAATAGGTGTGGGGACTATGAGATTTCGACAATATGGAAATAGGGATGGAAGTTAGCAGAAGCAATGAATTTGTATGCACAATGGCATATTGAATGGTCAATGTATATTCGAGGATTGATCATGGTTCATGTTCAACTCTCCAACAAAGAGGATGAATTGGTGTGGTAATTTAAAAAATCAAGGGGCCCCAACACAACCAAACTGGGATATCAACTTACGATGTTTGATGAGGCTTAGGAGCCGAAGTGATGGTTTACAATGCTATGGAAAACAAAAGGCTCGCCAAAGAGATTTTTGTTTTTCTGGCTTGTCCTTCATGGAAAGGTTCTCACTTGGGACCAGTTACAAATAAGAGGGAAGCAAAGACCCTGGTTTTTCTACTTATAAAATTACTCGAATGAAACAATCACTCATTTATTCTTACTATGCCCCTTCATGATTCAAGTTTGGCAGGAAATTGAGCAAAGTTTGGGTATGTCTCTACTCTGGTAGAAAGAATCTATCTCTGATTGTTTTCATGACTTTTTTTTTAATCCTTTTATGAAATCTTTGCGACCATTACCTACTCTAGTGGCTTGGGGTATATGGATAACACAAAATTCAGGGATATTTGAAGGAAAGGCACAACCCACTTTCCAAATCTCACAGCAAGAAATGGTTATGCTATCGAATTATGAATTTGTATCGAAAGGAATAAAAAATAAATCAATATCAAAGGTGATGATTGATAAATCCATGGAATTGGGATTCTTTGATGGTGCATGACAGGGAGAGGGTGCGATGTGTGGCCTTGGATTTATGCTTCTTTTTCTAACTGCCATTATATCACTGAGAAAGATAATATGGGTAAAGGCACAAACAACAAAGGAGAGTTTCAGGATCTCCTTGAACTTTTTAAATGTGCTCTGAAATGGAATGTTCAACCACTACAACTATTCAGGGATTCCAAACTAACTATTGATTGGATGGATGATGGGGTGCAATTGAATGATCTTGCTCTGTGTGTGATTGGACGGTTCTCGAAATCTCCTACCAGTAATTTCCAATGATTATCTATTGCCGATGTCTACAAGGAAAACAATACTTTAGTGGACTTGCTCTCCAAAGAGGCCATCTATTTTCCCAAACTCAAGCTTGTTATGGAGGTTCATGTAAATGGGGAGGTGGACTCCCACCAAGAAGATCTTCTTTCAGACAACTAGACTTATCTGTGATGCGTTTTTTTTTCTAAAAAATCGATGTTGATTTTTTTTTGTTATAGCTAGTTGAAATGTAAGAGGAAAATGTCCTAGTATTTGTATATGTTGTTGGCCATAGATATGAAGTTTTTTTGGTTGTGTCCCAACACCTAAGGAATATAAGTTTGTCTTCTCTTGAAATAAATATACATTTTTTTCTCGGGAAAAAAAATCATATATAAAGTATTTAAATAAAATGGAAAGAAATCAACATGATTGGATATAAAACCTAAATTATAAAATAAATGAGTTTGACTTAAAAAAAGAAAAATCATGTGGAAATGATTGAAGTTAAATAGAAAAGAAAATCGAATAAATAATATTCGATGTAGTGAGATAGGAGGTTATATTGAGGGGTGAAGTTTCATTTGGTTGTGAAGTCATAACTTGAATTAGACAACATTGTTTGTGGAATTGAAGTTTGATAATAATGTATAAGATGTATTGTGATTGGATATGATTTTGGATGTAAATGTTTATGGATTATATGATTTGATGCATCATGTGGTTGTGTAGAGTTGATATGTTTTTGTTGAAGCAAGTGGGAGCAATTAATGGAAATGGAAAGCAAGTGAGCAAAGTTGTTGAAGAAAAGTATGCAATGGAAATGGAAAGCAAGTGATCAAAGTTGTTGAAGAGAAGTATGTATGTGAGCATAGATTTTGTGGATATGGAATTTTCATTTTTACAATATTTTTTATTTGGTTCCATAATCAAATTATGCAATTGTAGATGCAGGTTGCAGGATTTGCAATATGTAGATGCGGAACCAACACATAGTGGATGGGAAATGCATGAATATGCAATTAATTTGTGACAATAACATTTGATCATAAATCTTGCAGTTATAAATTTATAAGAACATAACATTCGATGAATTCGGTAGTTAAGAAGATCAAAACAAATCTGTAAACCTCTAAATACATATGTTGATAGCTATGACTACATGCAGAGGATGCAATGTCTTGTAATGTCACAAAAACACTAGATAGTAGTAAAGGGACAAACTAATAGCGAGGGATAGATGCATAAGTTAAATTGTTATATGGAAAGAACACAGCTGGATTTTAACATATATGTCACTTGGTAGGAAAGTGATTAGATACAAACAAGTAGTCAAGTAGAAACTGAATGTTAATGGTTCAATAAACCACTACAAGACCCAGGTTGTCACTAAAGGGTATATGCAAGCAAAGGCATAAACTAAGGAAATAATGAGGTGGAAAACCCCTTAGTTAATCCAGGGAATCAAAAAGGTCAGATATGATAAAAAAATCTTCACCTTAAATGAGGTGAAATAGTTAATGATTTGACAAGCCCATCTCATTGGTCATGTTGACATACACCAACATTCTAAATCTCAAGCTTTATTTAGACATTTTTGTTATCATCCATGGACTTCCCTAGGGCAACCCAAGGTGGTTCGGAAATTTAAATGTTTCATGGGCTCTAATTTGTCACTCCCTCGCCCTTTTATCTACCATCTTCCAAATAATATCATGATCAATGTGAGGTGTCACCTTGCTTGATTAGTTTCTTGGCACCGTATACCAACCAAACAAATCGGCTTAGTGCCATATACCATTTATCCAACTCAACAGATTGGCTTAGCACTAAATAGCAAAATTCAAATAAATATGTATTCAATGCAATATACTAAACACATAAATCACAAATAACTTTATAACTTGACCACACATTACTATAACAACTAGAGTAGGGGAGAATCATAATAGAAAAAAAGTGAGCTAAATAACATAACAAGAGTAACTCAACATATCACTAACTTAGATCAATCATCTATAACACTTTATCACCACATGACAGACATAGATGTTTTAATGAAGTAACTCGACAACGGGAAAAAAGTCACCATCAAAAGAACAAATTAGTGTTCCTTTAAAGAGCGATTACATAACATAAAATAAATATAGCCTACAACAAGAAAATAATGTCTAAACTCTATATTTCATAACTATCTTTACTTATAGTCGAGGGATTGCTTGACAAGGTCAACTTTGATCAAATGCCCCTTAAGTTGGCTTGTTTAATACAATCAAAATTCATCATCCCAAATTACATTGCATGGGCATTGATACTCAAAGGGCATTAATTACAAAAGTAAGGGTGTGTTCACACCAACACTATTCGACCTTGGACCACTTAGTAGCCTCCTAGATACTTCGACTTGTTTGAGTAAAATTTATGTGTGTTATTGGATTAAATGATGTTTGTTTTTGTCAGTTGATCAATGTCCTAAGGTGTGCATAATTATGGTCTATGGACTTTGCATTGTGTCATTTATGCTTTACACACCTTAACATGCCCTTTCAATTCCTTTAGTTTCAAATTTTCCTCCAACAAATTGTAGTGCCTCACCATCATCCCTTCTAGTTCATCCTCCATTTTATTCAATTTTATGTATCCCTCTCTAGTGAAGGTGAGTCTCTTGACACAAATATATATATATATATATATATATATATATATATATATCACCTCACCCTTCATCCGATAAGGAACTTTCTTGCAAGCATGAGTGGAATCTTTGCATCACTTTGTCAGTTCCTTGTTAGAAAAGTCTATCGATCTATAATCTATTGTCACCTTCCTCATCGATGAACAAGGTAACTTCCATCTTTGACTACATGATAGAAACCTTCTACAATGTCTTTGCTATATCAATTTTGTTTTTGTCTAATTCTTGTTCTGATATAGCGAACTCATCTACCCTTCTTTATAATAGAGGTCAATTGGCCTAAAAAATTGTTCACCACATATGTATTGAGCTTTTTTGTGCAACTTTTGTTGAAGCTCTAATAACTAAAAGATCCTATCTTGGATATTTCAATGTGATTTTGCAATCTAACCTTTCAAGTTATTTCATTCCTCTCCCAATGTCAAGACTTGTTTCACATACCAATGAAGGTCTCATGCCTATATACCAAGTAGTATATAACTTCATTACTACCATCTTCATGGGTTCCCTTGTTGCATCATCCATGCCCAATCCTTCTACCGTATACTAGGTCTTTTGCCTTGATTATTCCTTTGCATAGCTCCCTTTCTCTACCGGTGCAATGGGAAATGCCTTCATGGTTGTACGTATGGTGTTGTCGACTGCCTTTTCCAAATCCCTTGTGCTCTTGTCTTTTTTCTTAACTTCATCTTGTATTTCTTGGTACTTCTTGTCGAATAGTTATGTGGATCCTTCAATGTTCTATTAGGATTCTTTGACTAGGGATTTGGTTGTTGTGGTCATCATTATATAATTTGACATACGCATAAGCCATTTGAGCTTGTCAAAAGTCATCGACAATTCCACTATTGTTTCTATCATCCCTTGTTTTGCATAAAATATTGTCTTAATGTGATACTTATTGTTGACCTTTATATGTTTTCCTTCATATGTCATGATTGCCTTAGTTGTTTTTTTATTTTGTGTTTCCTCAAACAACTTTATTATCTCATGTTTCCTCTTCTCCATAAATTAGAGTTTTCCTCTTCCCCATAAATCAGAGTCTAACATCTCTAAGATTAAATATCATTGGTATCTTGGCAAATGTCTCGGTGCTAAAGACTCCTAACACCGATATGGTATTTGGGTTGGTCGATGCACTCCACCTTATATACTTGATCCCCTTGTTGGTCACATTCCCTCTTTTAAATCAATGGGCCCGACTCCATCTTTTCACTATCATCCCCTACCTCAACTTTTTATTCTACATTTTATTTTTCTTTTTACGATTGTTCCTAATGTAACTAGAGAGTCAATATACTGGTACTTATTGACCCAAATTTTGGCCATCAAGATAATATAATGCAAAGTGTTGTGATTTCATTTCCTCAAGCTACCCTAAGAAGCCCTTGGCTTAAAAGCCTCCTTATGTTTGCCTCTACCCTTGAAAAATATCCTAGTACCTTGACACTTAGAGAGGGGTCCCATCCCTAAAGTGACACTTGGGAGTTACAAGGATATTCATTGACATGGAAACGTGATTGACTTGGGTAGTAGTTGAGGAGCAAATGAATTGTAAGCAGGTTATTTCATGTTTATGGTTGCATATCTCTTGTGTGGGTATATGTTTAGTTACATGGTCTTATTTGTTATTATCAATATATGGTTTGATGTCAATGCTTTTACATGTGTATATATCAATGGTGCCAACTTTTCTTACATTGTTGGATCTATTGTTTACTTGTGCATTTTGAAGGTGGGATCCATGTTGGTTTTACTGAGTTATATTATTTGGAAAATAGATTACATGTGCATATATCAATGGTGCTATCTTTTCTTACATTGTTGGATCTATTGTTTACTTGTGCATTTATCAATGGTGCTAGATTTTCTTACATGTTTGGATCTATTGTTTACTTGTGCATTTTGAAGGTGGGTTCCATGTTGGTTTCACTGAGTTATGTTGTTTGGAAAATAATTACAAAAAATCCATGATGTTTGGTTGGATGAGAAAGCTCTTTAATATTGTTATCTTACATGCATAATGGTCATTCCTCCTTGGCTTACGGTATAGGTCATGCTGACAAGCAATTACAACTAGCTAGCATATATCATATGGTGACATATGATGGCAAGTATAACTTCTATATTTTGTGCTCCATGTCGTTGAGATGGTATACAATATGGTTTAGCACTTTGATATATGGTTCGGCCTTGGCAATTTTTATGCATGCGGTATATGGTTCAGTCCCCAAGGCCACACATTCAACACTTTGAAACAAGAATTTAAACTTGAAGATATGCCATCATTGTAACATAACATGCTATGAGATCAATACTCCACTCCAACCAATCCCTTTCTGACCACCTTGAGCTCATGTATTGGCACTTTACGTCGACATTTAACATGCCTTGTTGGTGATTGTTCCTTCTTGGTTTTGCGCTATCGATTTGCATCCATAGTTAATGGGCCCTCATTTTTTGAAGACTTACCCTACCCCATGCATTCAACTCACTTTTTCAGTTTACTCTTAGCTTCACTGGTTTAGATCTCTCTTTGGTTATTGGTTGAAACCCATCCTTCTTACTAGCCCAACAACCATTTTCCCTATTAGAAAGCTTTTCCCTAGCCAACATAACAACAAAACCTTTGGAATTCGGCTCCTAAGCATGATTGTGAATTGATTCTTAGTGGTTTATGGAGAATTTTGGACTTCTATTCTCATGTATAACATTTAGAGGTAACTCCACACTTGGTTTTTGTTTGGACTATTGTTGGTTGTTTGGAAGGGCATCGAATTAACATGTTTCTTTGGTGATTTCATGGCATGTGACCTCCTCTATGTTTCATCCCGTCATCCAGTAAACAATGTGAAGGTCATGTGTAATTTTAGATATTGTTTTAATCTTGTATATCCCTACTATTATGATATTTTTATAGGCTTGTAACATACCTGTTGACGGGGAAAAATTCACCCAACAACAACAAGGGGTACACTCCGGTACATGGTCCCAACTAGACTATGCACCATTTGGTTTAGGAGACCCATCCGAAATTTGGTCCGGATGCCATTGCTATTTTTTAGGGCTTTACTGCTTACGGTCCGGTCTACCGATGAAGATGGATGATGAATGGATATGCATTGCAAAGATGTAGATGAAGACTATGTATTGAAAGAAAACTTGTCTATTGTTAATCTATTCTACCCTATCCTAGCTAGGAGCGTACTAAAGTAATTGATCCAAGAGGATCTCCACACAAAGAATTAACTTCATAGAGAAAATCATTAAACTTTGCACACCATGGAGAAAAAATCATTAACTTTGCACACCATGGAGAAAAATTCATTAAAATGTTAATTAATGATAAGCGACAAAGAATAATTAATTAATCATGAATGATTTAATTGTAATAAATAATTAATACTTGAAGTGAGTTGGAAAATCTCACGTATTATTCATTTAATTGTAAAAACGAGAAATTGGTTGTGAGAATCCAACTCACAAATTAGTTTCCTAATTTTAAGGGGAAAAAAGAGGAATACTTGGAGTGAGTGGAAATCTCACGTATTTTTTGTAAATATGGGAAATTAGTTCTATGTGAGAATCCAACTCACAAATTAGTTTCCTAATTTTAAGAGGAAATTAGTTTCCTAGTCTTAAGGAGGAAGTTAGGGGTCTCATGAGTTAGTTTTGGACTCTTCCTCACTTTATTACAAGTGGATTCCTAGTCTCGAGGAGGAAGTTAAGGGTCTTTCTCATTTTTTTCCTTGGGTAGGTACTAGATCCTAAATTCATGGATCTTGTCTTTTTGTATTATGGAGCTAGGAAAATTCATTTAAACCCCTTTATTGGGAGAGATTGAAAGAAGTCTTTTTGGAGGCCCTTTGAGGCTCTTTTGGAGAGCTCTTTGAGGAGAGAATCAAGCAATCATGCTTGTAATTTGTAAGCCCCTTAATTTGTATATTTGAGCCCCTTATTGGGAGAGTATGTGAGCCACTACATTGGGAGAGCCTTGTTGATTAAGGTTGGTTGTCATTGATGTCAACCCTTGAAGGAAGTTGGAGAACCCAAGTTTAGGTAATGGACTCAAGTTTGTTTGATGGATAATGGTATGAGTTTTGATATATTTGCAGTTAATACCATTCTATATGGATAGTACATTTCATGCCATTTCCAGTGGTATGTGGAACGTCACATAAATCCTCACGGTTAGAGAGTTATGGCCATGTGAAGTTGGAGAACCCTCATGAGTCATCTAGAAGCCCCAAAAGGTCAAAGTAGTCAAAGTGGTTTAAGAGATTTTTAGAAGGTAAATAATAAAGTGAAGTGATGAGTGTACTATAATTCAAAGTGAATACATTTAAGAAATTATTTAAATAATAAAGTTAATGGAGAAATTACTAAGTTGACAAGTGGTTAGAAGTGGGTTAGCCCTAAAATAAGGAAAGTGGTTTAAGATGGTGAGAAGGTAACCCCTTGAGGTAAAGTGAAGTGATAAGTGTACTATAAGTCAAAGTGGATACAAAATAAATTATTTCAATAATAAATTTAATGGATAAATTACTAATTGGACAAGTGGTTAGAAGTTGGTTAACCCTAAAATAAGGAAAGTGGGTTAAAATGGTTAAAAGTTAACCCCTTGAGGAAGCTACATGAAAGTATAAATAAGAAGAAAGGCTCTCTCATTTTAAATCAAACTTGAGAATATTGAATATCTACAGGTGACTGAGGTAACCAAAGGATATCTAAGCCGAATTTAAGAGAGAAGGTGAAGTAAAGAAGGCTGAAATTCAAGGGAGGATAAATTCTTTTGATGATGCTTTCTAAGGTATGTTATTTACAGGTCATCTCACCATTTTCACAATAATTTTTTTTCTAGAATGATTAAGACCGTGAAATTGATAGGCCATTGAGAAAACATATCCAAGTAGTTGTGGTACGAATTTTAGGTTGTGGGTCCTTGTAGTTTTGGAGTTAAACTCCGTGGAAAATAGGGTTTGTGGCTAGTCCTGAAACTACTCTAAAACAGGTGTTTCGGGTAAAAACGTCATAACTTCTTCATAACATGTCCAAATTAAGTAAGACAAAATGTGTTGGTTAGAGTACAATCTGTAGTATTCTACGTAAAATTTTCATATCCATACAACAAATATTCTGTGTGGGGCATGCTCTACAAGTTCGCTCTCTAGAATAAGCCAGAGTTAAACAAGGTATGCCATTTTTGATATAACTCCTTTTCTAAGAGGTTCCAAGTAGTGACACCTGGAGGAATTGCATAAAACACACTGAAGAACATTGTGTACTATTTTAAGATCTTTAGTCATTACAGGTACATAGTTATGATTATTTCAATTTAGGGTTGTTGACTAAGCCAAAACTAGTCACGTGAGACTAAAGAAAAGTTTGATGAAAATGCTAGTCTCTTGTAGTTAAAGTTAAGGAAAGTTTGCAGGTATGTGATCATATACACCAGGTCTATTACAGAGTTACAAATCAGATTTGTATGATGAAATTGATGAGGGCTTTTGGTTGAGGTACATGTTGGGTACACGGTTGAGACAAGTAGTTGATGAATTGGCACATACATGAGGTGTATAGTTGATGATGTTGGTACATATTAATGAGTCATAGTTGATGAGTAGTTGATACATGATAGGTACATACTTGGTACATGGTTGGATGCAATTGTTTATGGTACAGGTTGATTACAGGTTGGTGCACTTGTTTATGGTACAGGTTGATTACAGGTTGAGGTATAGGTTGATGCATGGTTCAGGTTTATTGGTAAAATTTGTTTGGTGCAGGTTTATTGGTACATGTTTACAACAATATATCTCAAAGTGATAGTGTGACAATGGTTCCATCATTTTGCTTATACGTCAGGGCGGTTGGATGGGGGAAGGAAAGGTGGTTGTAGCCAGAGAACATAGGGGGTTGTAGACTCCTTCTAGTTGTAACCAAAGAATTGGGGAATTGGAGCTTCCCTCAGGTTGTAGCCCGAGAAACTAGGGGGTTGGAGCCTCCTTTCAGTTGCAGCTGGAAAACAAAGGAAGTTGGTGCTTCCAATGAATATTTTTCTTCAAGACATATAAGAAAAAACATTATGTGGTTTTCTCTCGCTTTGGGTTTCCATGTAAAACACTAGTGTACTGTGTATGTGTATGATTGTTCATTTGTTTATTGCTTATTTACTCTACAATTATTGGATGATAATGGTACATTGTAATAACACTTGGATTATATGGTTAAAAAAGATTAAATTGCTCTATTACTAATTCACCCCCCCCCTCCCCCGCTCAGTAATCCAACAATTGGTATTAGAGCAGGTTCCTTCAGAAATCAGTTTAACCACTAAAAGGTAGATCATGGAGAGCAACAACTTGTACAAAAATGGAATACCACAGTTTGATGGACAGAAGTATGCATTTCAGAGCATAAGGATGAAGACATATATAGAGGCACATGGATTTGAAATTTGGAAATCAATTGTAGATGAATAAACAGTACCAACAGTTCCGCCAACAAATGACAAAGCAATGAAACTCGGTCAGAATAATTCCAAAGCCACAAATGCACTTCTGAATGGTCTTGGTGAAACGATATTCACCAAAGTTTCACATTGTAAATCCACCAAAGAGATTTGGGACAAACTTCAAAATATTTATGAAGGAGATTCAAAAGTCAAAGAAACAAAGCTTCAAACTTACAGAGGTTAGTTCGAACAACTAAAGATGAAGGAAGATGAGAATATGCAGCTTACTTCTTACGAGTCGATGAAACAATAAATGCAATCATGGGATTGGGAGAATAAATTCAAGAATCTGTAATTGTTCAAAAGGTACTAAGATATCTTCCTATGATATTTGACCCTAAGATATGAGCACTAGAAGAAAGAGCAAATCTAAACTCAATAAGAATGGATGAACTACATGGAATCTTCATATCATATGAAATGAGAACTAAACATGAAAATCTAGATGTAAAAGAGGCAACCTTCAAAGCATCCAAAAGATCAAAGAAAAAGGGAAAACAACAAGAAAAAGAACATAGCAGCAATAGTGACGTCTCAGAAGATGATGAAGAAGTGGCCAACTTTGTCAAAAGACTGAACAAGGGAACCGACGACAGGTATAGAGGTAAGCTTCGTTTAATTTGTTTTAATTGTGATGGTATTAGTCATTTTGCTAATAAATGTCCTCATAACAAAAAGAGAAATGATGAAGGTTACTCAAAAAACAAACAAACATATAAAGGCAAAAGAACCACAAAGAAAGTTTTCAAGAAAATTTTATGCACCAAAGAAAACATCTCATCATCAGATGAAGATGAAGTCAGTGATAGTGAGACATAAAGAGTTCTATTCATGGCAGTAGAAGACTCTGATAAAGAAGACTCCGAAGAAGAATATGAAGAAGCCGAAGAAGAATATGAACAAGTCAAAGAAGAAATTGAAGAGGAAGAAGTTGACTACTGAGAGGAATTGTTGAGTGCCATACAAGTTATCAAAAGAGAAAATAGGAAAAACAAGAAGCTACAAGCGGAACTAGACAAGAAATAAGACACTCATGAATTATAACAAATGATCACAAATTTGAAGGTTCAAATTGAAGAAGATAAAAGAATTGAAGAAGCACTCAAAGAACAACTAGAAGGAAGAGACAGGATCATTGAAAATTTGGAAGTAGAGATTGTCACATTAAGAAAGGATCTTCAAAAGAAAAATATGTAGAACAACTCAAAAGTTTTGAATGACATTATCAGCAGTCAAAGGCCTAATCGTGACAAGTTCGAACTTGGATACAATCAAGCAGAAAAGGGATCAAGCTCCAAAACAACAGAACAAGAAACATATCCAAAAAGCTATGCAGAAACAATCAAAGGGGATAGGAAGGTCTACAGAGAATATTACAGGGACACTCCTCCACCAAGAAGATTCAGATTTCAAAATCAATGACCGACAGAAATAGATAGGTCTCAAGAAGAAGAAGGATTCATAAGAGCACCTTCTTTTAGAAGACCTTCAACTCCCAGGTATCAAACTATATTTTTTGGTTTATGTTATGCATGTAATAATTTTGGACATAAATCTGTGAATTGTAGAGCTAACAACAGGAACATAAACAACTTTGAAAGTCATACACAAAAGGGTTATCCAAGAAGGCCTAGTGAAACACATAGAAGAAGTTACAACAAATTTGAATCATTAAGCACTAAAGTGGAATGCTACAAGTGTAACAACTTTGGAAACATGGAAAAAGATTGCAGAATGACAATCCATCCTAGAGAACCACAACAAAACAACAACAATCACAGACAAGAACCTCAGAAAAGGACATGGATAAGAAAGCAGAATCAGTACAACAATGGAGAATGCACACTCACTCTACAAGATAAGCAAAAGAAATGTGGTTGGTATGTTGACAGTGGTTGTTCAAAACACATGACAGGTGATAGAGACAAGTTTCTTACATTAATAAAGGAAAGAGATGGACCGGTCTCCTTTGGAAATGATGATTCAACTAAAATCATTGGAAAAGGCACAGTCAGAATTGGGAAAAATAATACAAAAGCAGAAAATGTTCTACTAGTAGAAGATATGAAACATAATATTCTTAGTGTGAGTCAAATGTGTGACCAAGGTCATAAAGTTACTTACGATTCAAAAAAGTGCGAGATAAGAAAGAAGGTTCAGGAAAATTGATTGCTACAGCTGCGAGAACTTCAAGCAACATATATGTGTGAAGTGAAATTGGAAATGAAAAGTGTTGTCTAGGAAAGGAAGATGAAAGTTGGCTATGGCACAAAAGATTGTGTCACATACATTTTGATAACCTTGTCAAAGTCAGAAAAAAAGAGAAGCAGTCAGAGAAATGCCCCAGATCACGAAACCAACCAACACTTTATGCAAGCATTGTCAACAAGGAAAGAAAACAAAGACCAGGTTCAAATCAAAGGAATATTCAACAACAAGACCACTGGAAATTTTGCATACTGATCTAGTTGGACCAACTACAACAAATGGTTTAAAAGGTGAGAAATACTTTATGTTATTAATTGTTGATTATACAAGAATGACTGCAGTTTTCTTTCTCAAGAATAAGTCAGAAGCTTTTGAAAACTTCAAGATCTACAAGGAAATGGTTGAAAATGAAATGGATTAAAAAATCAAATGCTTGAGATCTAATAATGGAGGAGAGTTCACTTCAAAGGAATTTATGGACTATTGCAGCAGTCATGGAATAAAAAGACAATTCTCTGTTGCTAGGACACCTCAACAGAATGGAGTTGTTGAAAGAAAGAACAAGATAATACAGGAAATGGCTCGAACAATGCTAATGGATTCCAAATTGACAGATATTTTTTTGGACACAGGCAATGCATACAACAATTCATATTCAAAACAGAGTAATGCTCAGAAACAACACTGACAAAAATCCCTACGAGCTATGGAAAGGAAGACCAACAAATGTGAAGCACTTCAAAGTTTTTGGAAGCAAATGCTACATCAAAAGAGAAGATGGCAGAATGAGAAAGTTTGACTCTCGTGTGGAAAAAGGAGTACTTGTTGGTTACTCAAGTACAAGGAAAGCATATAAGTGTTACAACTTGAGATTGAACAAAGTTGTGGAAAACATCAATGTAACAATTGATGAAACAGGTAGACAAGAATTAAAGGAAGAAGAAAATGAATCAATGGAACAACTTTACGAAGAAGAAATAGAATATGAAAAAGAAGTAGAAGGGGAAGATGAAGAGGATCCGACAGAAGCAGAAGAGAAAGTTCAACAAGTGCCTCCAAAGACACCTAGCAGATGAGTATAGAAGAATCATCTTTCAGATCAGATTATCATAAACAAATATGCAGGAGTTGAGACTAGAAGAAGAATTTGTTCACCAGAACAAACACACCTAGCACTCTCATCCACGATTGAACCAATCTGTTTTGAAGAGACCAACAATGATGAATTTTGGAATAAGGCCATGGATGAAGAATTAGATCAAATAGATAAAATTGACACTTGGGAATTGGTTCCAAGACCAAAGGATAAGAATGTGATCGACACAAAATGGGTATAAATGAATAAATTGAATGAAGATGGACAGGTTACAAGGAACAAGCTAGATTGGTATGTAAAGGATATGCACAGGTTGAAGGAATCGACTTTGAAGAGACATTTTCTCCAGTTGCTAGAATGAAAACAATTTGATTGCTTTTAGCTTATGAATGCTCCAAAAATATTAAAGTGTATCAGATAGACGTAAAATCAACTTTTCTGAATGAGGAACTCGAAGAAGAAGT
Organism: Picea engelmannii; assembly: GCA_009831015.1. Taxonomy (NCBI): domain Eukaryota; kingdom Viridiplantae; phylum Streptophyta; class Pinopsida; order Pinales; family Pinaceae; genus Picea; species Picea engelmannii. Next base: position 511,629 of record ML779416.1, read on the forward strand.
CTACATTGAACAACCAGAAGGATTTCAGTTGTCAGAGAACACAAACTATTTGTGTAAATTAAAGAAGGCCTTGTATGGTTTAAAACAAGCTCCTAGAGCATGGTACTCTAGACTAGATAAATATCTTCAACAGACAGGGTTCAGAAAAGGAAGTGCAAAAAACAACCTCTACATCAAAGTAAGTCAAAATAGTATTTTATTAATTGAAGTTTATGTTGATGATATTATTTTCGGTAGTGATGATGACAGGTTAAGCCAGAAATTTGCAAAGGATATGCAGAATGAATTTGAAATGTCATTACTTGGAGAACTATCCTTCTTTCTAGGACTTCTGATACGTCAAAGTAGTAAATGAAATTTTATTTCTCAAACCAATTATATCACATAAATGCTAAAGAGGTTCGTTATGGAAGATTGCAAACCAATTATCACTCCCATGCAAACTAGTTTCAAGTTGAACAAAGATGATGATTCAAAGTATACATATCAGAGGCAATACAGATCAATGATTGATAGCCTACTATATGTGACAACATGCAGACCAGATGTAATGCAGGCAATTGTATAGGTGGCACGATTTCAAGCAGCACCAAAGGAATCACATGTATTAGCAGTGAAGATGATTTTTAGATATCTCCAAGGAACATAAGAGTTTGGATTATGTTATCCAAAAGGAAATGATCTATCACTTATTGCCTACATAGATGCAGATTGGGCAGGTTGTATTGATGACCGATGAAGCACCAGTGGAGCAACTTTCTACTTGGGTGAGTGTTTAGTATCATGGCTAAGCAAGAAACAATCATCAGTATCTTTATCTACAGCCGAGGCAAAGTATATTGCAACAACAACATGTTGTACACAGGCTCTTTGGATGAAACAAACTCTGACAGATTTACAGGTTGAGTATGATGAGCCCATTCCAATATGTTGTGATAATACAAGCGCCATCAGTATCTCAAAGAACCCGGTGATGCATTCCAAGACGAAGCACATTCCAATCAAGTATCACTTTCTACGGGAATATGTTGCAGAAAAGAACATCAGAGTTGAGTATGTGGGCACAAAAGAACATCAGAGTTGAGTATGTGGGCACAAAAGAACAAGTGGAAGACATCTTTACAAAACCACTTCCACATGAAGCCTTTGAGTATCTTCACCAGAGAGTTGGAGTTATTTTTGTAAGTTTTAAACTTGTGAAGTTAAGCAATGCATATAGATTCTTAAGCAAAACAAAAATTAATCAATGGCTCATACACATAGTACACAAAGATTTATACCGGAAACCCTCAACTGGGGAAAACCTTTCAACTCTTCATTATATTAATTTCACCATTCACCATACAATATATACAATGTTTTTAGGTATTTTGTAGATACCAAAACCCTAATCCCTTAATTCGAGATTAATTTAGAAAACCGCTAAAAATAGCAAAAACCGCCCAAAAAACAAATCGGGGCGCTACCCCGAATGCTGCGTGTAACTAGGGGGAGCCATACCTAACCCCCCCGGGACCCCCCTAGGAAGCACCCGACGCACATGACACAAAGGCCACTACTAGAGGGATCGTCAGATGTAGTTGTCAAATCTGACACGCCCACACACACACACATGCAAAGAATATAACATATACCCAGCATTCTCCCACTTGTTGTTTTCTTTGCATCTAGGGGTTCACGGGATTATATAGTCAACAATCTAGGGTAGTAATGCCCATTGTTACGCTACACCAAGAGAAATTTTCTATGCTCACAGACTTTGTCAATGAATCTGCAACATTCTTCAAAGTGTCACCCTTTTCCAACAACACCTTCTTTTCTTCAACCATGTCTCTCACAAAGTGATATTGAACATCAATATGATTTGTCTTCGAATGATAAGTTGGGTTCTTTGCCAGGAAGATTGCACTCTGACTATCAAAATCTAATCTCACTGCTTGTTGTACCAACCTAATACCTGAACACAATCTCTGTAACCATACTGCTTCCTTGCTTGCATGGGTGGCTACCATGTATTCAACTTCTGTAGTTGAGAATGCCACTACATCTTGTCTTTTGTTCATCCAACTGATTTCTCCTCCAAATAGGTTAAACGCATACCCACTTGTAGATCTTCTGCGATCCAGATCTCTAGCCTAGTCTGCATCAACAAAACCATGTATGTCCACCACTCTGTCCAATCATGGTCTTCCTTAGTAGCACAATCCATAACTAGTAGTGCCACGAAGATACTTGAAGACCCTCTTTACTATTGTCCAATGCTCCTTCCTTGGTTTTGACATATACCTGCTCAAAATTCCCACTGCATGTGCAATGTCTGGTCTAGTACAGACCATTGCATACATCAAACTTCCAACTGCACTGGCATACAAAACATGGGACATGTCCTCTTCTTCTTCCTGTGTCTTGGGACACTGATTTGTAGATAACTTTACACCTATAGGAATAAGAACCTTGACCGGTTTACTTCCATGGATATTAAACCTCTGGAATATCGTCTCAACATATTTTCTCTGATTCAACCAGAGTTTCCTGTTTGCACGATCTCTTTTAATCTCCATTCCCAGAATGAAGTTAGCAACACCAAGATCCTTCATGTCAAATTTGAAAGATAACTGCGATTTCACCTCCTTGATAACATCCATGTTATTTCCTACCAACAACATGTCATCAACATACAACACTACATAAATGAAGTGATTACCAACTTGCTTGGGATATACATAGTGATCAACCCTGCTTCTCACAAATCCCAATCCAATGATGTATGTGTCAAACTTTTGGTACCACATCCTAGGTGATTGCTTCAAACCATATAGTGACTTCTTTAGCTTGTAGACCATCTTTTTCTTTCCCTTCACTACAAAGCCTTCTGGATGCTTCATGTAGATTTCTTCTTCCAGATCCCCATGTAGGAATGTTGTCTTCACATCCATTTGTTCCACTTCAAGATCAAAATCAACAACAATAGATGAAAGAAATCTAATAGAAGTTAAATTAGCAACATGAGAAAGAATCTCACCAAAGTCAATTCCCTCTACAATGGAATAACATTTTGCTACTAACCGAGCTTTGTATTTCTCCACTTTACCTTGTGCATTAAACTTCTTCTTAAACAACCATTTGCTACCAACATATTTTCTTCCAGCTGGAAACTCAACTATATCTCAGGCCCCATTCTTATCCAAGGCATCCATTTCTTCAACCATGACCTTCTTCCAGAGTTTACTATCCTCTGAATTCATTGTTTCCCTGACATTTCTGGGATCATCATCAGTAATAGATAAAACAAAATTGGAACATAAATCAGGTGGAATATACCTTTCTGGTTGCCTTCTATCTCTCATTGATCTCCTCAATATTGGGGTATGAGGTTATTCTTCTGCTTCTGCTTCCTCTTCTTCATATGATTCAGATTTTGCATCATCCAACTCAAGCTCTATTTTCTCAAGTTCATCTTACGTTGGTAGGAATTCCTATTTGGACACGTATTTTCCCTCTCTGAAAACAACATCTCGAATGTAAATAGTCTTCTTGGTTTCTGGGTTCCAAAGCTTATAACCTTTCCCACCATCTTTACAACCAATAAAGATACACTTTTCAACCTTTTTATCTAGCTTATTCCTATTTTCCTTTGGAACATGTACATAAGAATCACAACCAAACACTCTAAGATGTTGAATAAAGGGCTTCTTTCCATACCATACCTCGTGTGGAGTTTTATCATACAACATTGATGAAGGTGATAGATTGACTAGGTAACATGATGTACCCACTGCCTCTACCCAGAATTCCTATCCTAACTCGACACCGCTGAACATGCTCCTTGCTTTTTCCATAAGTGTCTTGTTCATCCTTTCTGCAACTCCATTCTGTTGAGGAGTGTATGGAGTAGTCTTCTGCCTTGCTATAGCACACTTCTTGTAGAATTCTTCAAATTCATTTCTGTAGAATTCTCCACCATTATCTGTTCTCAATACCTTTATTTTCTTCTTTGTCTGATTTTCTACCAAAGCCTTAAACTCTTTAAATTTATCAAATGCCTCAGATTTCTTTCTAAGAAAATAAATCCATGTGTTCCTTGAGAAATCATCTACGAATGAAACATAATATACATATTTACCTAGGGATGGAACAAGAATAGGTCCAAACACATCATTGTGTATCAATTCTAAGATCCCCTTTGCTCTTGTATCACCAGATGGGAATCTTACTCGATTTTGTTTACCATATATGCAATGTTAACATAAATCAAAATCTAGAGTGCAATTCGACATACCTTCAACCATACCTTTACCGTGTAGTGTTCGAAGGCCCTTTTCTCCAATATGCCCCAATCTTTGATGCCACAACATGGTCTTCTTTTCAGGGACAATATTGGTCTTTTCTCCTTTATCTCTCTACTCGGGGACAATATTGGTCTTTTCTCCTTTATCTCTCTACTCAGGGACAATATAACTGTTACACCCATTAGTATAAGTGCTTCCCAACAACTTGTACAGATTTCCACACCGAACTCCCCTCATCAACACCATTGCCCCTCGTACCGTCTTGCAAGTGCCCTTTCCTAATACAGTGTCCACTCCTGCATCATCCAACTTGCTTACATATATTAGGCCCCTGGCTAGTTTTGGAATGTGCAGAACCCCAGGGAGAGTTCTAATCCTTCCATCTTTTAGCAACAACTTAACCCTTCCATTTCCCATTATTCTGGCTGTCGAGTCATCTCCTAGGAATACATCACCACCATCATATTTTTCATATTCAGAGAACCACTCCTTATGAGTAGTCATATGGTATGACGCACCTGAGTCGATCAACCATACATCATGGTCTGCATGTGTACCTGTAGATGCTAGGTAAACATCACCTCCTTCTTCAATGGAGGTTTTCACCTCTGTGGAAGAGGTACTATCATATCCCTTTGGTTTATCAACCTTCTTAGACTTGCAATCTTTCTTGTAATGCCCTGTTTTACGACACTTCCAACATTTCCTCAAAGATTTTCCTGGAGACTTAGATCTACCTGTAGATTTAGATCTTCCCCTCAAAGACTTACCAAGATTCCTGTCTTGGATACGACCTCTTACAAATAAAGCATTTGTGCTATGACCATCCATGTTTTTCCGCCTCATCTCTTCCGATAACAAGGATGAAACTACATCCTCATACTTCAATGTAGATTGAGTGGTACTACCAATTGCTACAACCAGATTATCCCAAGAGTATAGCAAAGAACATAACAAAGTAATACACTTATCTTCTTCTGCAATCGTAATATTAACAGATACGAGTTGACTTACCGGAGTATTAAAGGCATTTAGATGTTCTGTCATGGAATCTCCATCTTCCATCCTAAGATGATACAACTTCTTTCGAAGAAACAAATTCTTTTGAAGAAACAACTTGTTTACCAGGGACTTTGATTGATACAAATTCCCTAACTTATCCCATAGTTCCTTGGCTGTAGATTCTCCTGAGACATTCAACAACACCGAATCTGCCAGGCAGAGTCGAATAATACTCCTTGCTCTTCTGTCCAACTTCTCCCAATCTTCCTTCGACATACGAGTAGGTGGTGTACTAGTAGTTTGTGTACTAGTAGGTTGTGTACCAGTCGTCTGTGTGCCAGTAGGATGCATACCAGTAGGCTATGTACCAGGATCCACATCGATCCATTGTTCTTTTTCTACAAGAAGGTCCTCCATCTTCAGCTTCCATAGCTCAAATTTTTTACCGTTAAATTCTCTATCTCGATTCTAGAAGAGTTCACCATTCCTCTTTCTACACTCGAATAACCACTGCAAAATCTCCCACTAAACCCAGGTTTATCACAGACCCAAGATAAACTTGATCTATCAAGACCGAGAAAAACCCTCAGTAACACAAGCGTTCCTCTGAAGCAAAAAACGAGCTCTGATACGACATGTAAGTTTTAAACCCGTGAAGTTAAGCAATGCATATAGATTCTTAAGCAAAACAAAAATTAATCAATGACTCATACACATAGTACACAAAGATTTATACCAGAAACCCTCAATCGGGGAAAACCTTTCAACTCTTCATTATATTAATTTCACCATTCACCATACAATATATACAATGTTTTTAGGTATTCCGTAGATACCAAAACCCTAATCCCTTAATCCGAGATTAATTTAGAAAACTGCTAAAAATAGCAAAAACCGCCCAAAAAAAATAAATTGGGGCACTGTGCGTAACCAAGGGGGGCCATACCTGCTCCCCCCTAGGAAGCACCCGGTGCACACAACACAAAGAGCACTACTAGAGGGATCGTCAGATGCAATTGTCGAATCTGACGCGCCCACACACACACATGCAAAGAATATAACATATACACAACAATTTCTACTCCAAAATGAATGCTTTTGAATGATTATCTTATATGTCTTAGATTTACACGAGGAAGTACCATAAAGAGGACAATTCATTTAGGGGGAGAAACCCCAGATGGAAAATAACCTTTGCCATTGATGACAAGGGGGGAGAGATTTATCAGATGCAGAGGAATGAGGCATGGTTCCAGGGGGATCATGAGCGATATAACTCCAGTATTGCATGACATGATTTCATTATTGCATTAGAGTGTTTCCATCAATGCCAAAGAGGGAGATTGTCGATTAAGGTTGGTTGTCATTGATGTCAACCCTTGACGAAAGTTGGAGAACCTAGGTTTGGGTAATGGACCCAAGTTTGTTTGATGGATAACGGTATGAGTTTTGATATATTTGTAGTTAATACTATTCTATATGGATAGTACATGTCATGCCATTTCCAGTGGTATGTGGAACGTCACATAACTCCTCATGGTTAGAGAGTTATGGCCATGTGAAGTTGGAGAACCCTCATGAGTCATCTAGAAGCTCCAAAAGGTCAAAGTTGTCAAAGTGGTTTAAGAAATTTTTAGAAGGTAAATAATAAATTGAAGTGATGAGTGTACTAGAATTCAAAGTGAATACAAAAGAAATTATTTAAATAATGAAGTTAATGGAGAAATTACTAAGTTGACAAGTGGTTAGAAGTGAGTTAGCCCTAAAATAAGGAAAGTGGTTTAAGATGGTTAGAAGGTAACCCCTTGAGGTAAAGTGAAGTGATGAGTGTAATATAAGTCAAAGTGGATACAAAATAAATTATTTAAATAATAAAGTGAATGGATAAATTACCAATTGGACAAGTGGTTAGAAATTGGTTAACCTTAAAATAAGGAAAGTGGGTTAAGATGGTTAAAAGGTAACTCCTTGAGGAAGCTACATGAAAGTATAAATAAGAAGCAAGGCTCTCTCATTTTAAATCAAACTTGAGAATATTGAATATCTATAGGTGACTGAGGTAACCAAAGGATATCTAATCCGAATTTCAAAGAGAAGGTGAAGTAAAGAAGGCCGAAATTCAAGGGAGGATACATTCTTTGATGATGCTTTCTAAGGTATGTTATTTACAGGTCATCTCACCATTTTCACAATAATTTTTTTTCTATAATGATTCAGACCATGAAATTGATAGGCCATTGAGAAAACTTATCCAAGTAGTTGTGGTAAGAATTTAAACTTGTGGATCATTATAGTTTTGGATTTAAACTCCGTGGAAAATAGGGTTTATGGCTAGTTTTGAAACTAGTCTAAAACAGGTGTTTCGGGTGAAAACGTAATAACTTCTTCATAACAGATCCAAATTAAGTAATACAAAATGTGTTAGTTAGAGTACAATCTGTAGTATTATGTGTAAAATTTTCAGATCCATACAATAAATATTCTGTGCAGGGCACGCTCTACAAGTTCGCTCTTTAGAATAAGCCATAATTCAACAAGGTATGCCATTTTTGCTATAACTCCTTTTCTGAGAGGTTCCAAGTAGTGACACCTGAAGGAATTGCATAAAACACACTAAATAACATTGTGTACTATTTTAAGATATGTATTCATTACATGTACATAGTTATGATTATTTCAAGTTAGGGTTGTTGACTAATCCAAAACTAGTCACGTGAGACTAAAGAAAAGTTTGATGAAAATGCTAGTATCTTCTTGTTAAAGTTAAGGAAGGTTTGTAGGTATGTGATCATATACACCAGGTCTATTACAGAGTTACAAATCAGATTTGGATGATGAAATTGATGAGGGATTTTGGTTGAGGTACATGTTGGGTACATGGTTGAGACAAGTAGTTGATGAGTTGGCACACACATGAGGTGTATAGTTGATGATGTTGGTACATCTTGATGAGTCATAGTTGATGAGTAGTTGATACATGATTGGTACATAGTTTTTACATGGTTGGATGCACTTGTTTATGGTATAGGTTGATTACAGGTTGTTTGGTACATGTTGGTGCATGGTTGATGCACTTGTTTATTGTACAGGTTGAGGTACAGGTTGATGCATGGTTCATGTTTATTGGTACAAGTTGTTTGGTGCAGGTTTATTAGTAAAGGTTTACAACAGTATAGTTCAAAGTGATAGTGTGACAGTGGTTCCATCATTCTACTTATACGTCAGGGCGGTTGGACGGGGCAAGGACAGGTGGTTGTAGCCGGAGAACATAGGGGGTTGTAGCCTCCTTCTGGTTGTAGCCATAGAATTGGGAGTTGGATCTTCCCTTAGGTTGTAGCTTGAGAAACTAGGGGGTTGGAGCCTCCTTCCAGTTGCAGCTGGAAAACAAAGGAAGTTGGTGCTTTGTTATGAACATAAATACATATAAATGAATGTTCATAACATAATAATTAGTTAGTAAATAGTTAGTAATAGTAATTAGTAATAATGAAAGGACATGTTCTCCAAAAGACATGTCTAGTGGTGAAAGGGCACCCCTGTGTGGGTATATAATCAAGCCCTC
>ML779416.1:526621-541142 GCA_009831015.1 Picea engelmannii
ATCAATTATTCATATTTTATATATCTTTGCAATTGCATATATTGGTTATCTGTTACATGCTTCCAATGAATGTAATTTTTCAAGACATATAAGAAAAAACATTCCGTGGTTTTCTCCCGCTTTGGGTTTCCACATAAAACACTGGTGTACTGTGTATGTGTATGATTGTTCATTGCTTATTTACTCTGTAGTTATTGGATGATAATGCTACATTGATGTAACACTTGGATTATATGGTTAAAAAGGATTAAATTGCTCTATTACCGATTCACCCCCCCTCTCAGTAATTCAACATTGTTGCCTCTTCATTTGGGAGAAGATGTAGCCCTTTTTTGTAAAGGAGAGTCAACCCCGCATTGGGAGAAGAAATGATAAGCGATTTGTATTCCAAACAGATCCAGAGATGTAGCCAAAAGGTTATGGCGAACTCCATTAACAACTCGATGATCTCTTCCTCTTATGTGATTGTCTCATGTTTCTTATGCATATCTTTATTTATGCAATTATGATTATTAAATGTATATTGTAATGGATTATGAGACTAACAACTCATGCACCAAATTTATATTCAATTTGGATTCAAGCCTTTATAATCACTTCGATTTTCACCTTTTATGCAATCAAGTTCAATTAAAACGATTTATAACTGATCCTTTCATTAACTAAACCTAGAACCAAATCAAGTTTGGTTTCAAGGTCACCTAGGATTTAGATCAGTAACCGAGTGAGCTATAAGTGAAACCAAACTCTGCATAATACCTTACATAGGTAGTTGAAATAGAAGTGTTGAATAAAAAACAAGTTCATGCATACATATAACCAGAACAATCTAAATTATATTTCTGCAGACGTTAACAACTCAACAATATCAGGACTTAGAGATATGAGAAAGAATAATCAAAACTACAGAGATCAATCTATAGGCAAACAAACATTCTTACAGTCCATGTGAATAACATACATCCCACTTGAAGTAGTTCACAACAAAGACAACTTCACACATAAATTCTTTTTTCTTGCATAAAAATGTCCTTGAGGGCTTCTCAATATTCACTAACAAAGTATAAGTTCTTTAATTAGTTCTTGGATCTATACAATGCTTGAAGAACCCCTACCAAATGGGCATCTTCCCTCTTTTATACAATAGTTTGTAACTCATTAATGAATCTTTGTATTCTTCTTAAAGAATTTGTTACAAAAATTGTTCGGTTTCCCTTTGCCTAGTGACAAGTGTACAATAAGGAAAAATTGAAGTTGGTTGAGAAAAAAACAAAATAAGAGACAAGTAGTAGCAATTTCTGGTTGTTGTTTTGTTTTTATTCAAGAAATTTTGCCTCCAAGATATGTCGTCCATACTTCTAGCTGATCATACAGAGATCTGATTCTTCGGTCAATTAGTTCTTCCAGTGTTGCAATGTGCACGATGATGTTATCTTCAAGGGTGTTCATATCTTTTAACATTATTTACATGAATGCTTGTATCATGGTATGCAATTTGACAGGCTGTAGGAGATGCTGCTCTATTAGATCTATGGTAATTGTGGTGGCTGCTTCGATGATTGATATTCTATGATTTCTGTTTTCATGCACCTTATCCACCAGTTCTTTTGTGACCAAATTTTTATCAAGCTCTTCTAATTGAGGTAGTTGGTTGCCTTTAATCAATTCATGTGTGACTTTTTGTATTCTTGAGCATACCGCCATTGATTTAATGACCTCATTATCTGCTCTTTGCCCTGCTTGTTGGTAGCGATCTAGTGCATGTAAATATGTTTGCTTTTATGAGGTTGATGGTCGATATAGCTTAGCCGGTGCATCAAAATTCTCTGGAATCCACCTGTCAATGTCGTTGATGCCTTCTCGGATTGTGTTGAACTGAGTGAGTTTTTCCCGTATTTGACTATTTTTCTCTATGATTGTGGCAGCTACTTGTTGGAAGAGGTGTAAGTGAACATAATTTTCTATAATGGCCTCCTCCAATTCTCTCCTAACCTTCTTGGCATTGGCTTTGAAGCTCTGCATGTTGCTTTCATCGATTTTCACTTGTTGGAGTTTTTCTTCTAGCTCCCTAATTCTTTCCTCTTTCTCCTTATTTTGTTGACACGACCTTCTAATGTTATCCTCATTTCCAATCATGAATGCAGTGTCGGTTGTAGCAGTAACTATGGGATTTTCCCTAACATCTCCCATTATGGGAACTTCTATAAGGACCAAGACTGGCACCCCTTAGGTTATTGGCACTTTCTTTATTTGTTCCTGCACTATTTTCCCAGTCTTGTTGTCATAGGTGAATCTCCTCAAGTTTGGGACTTCACTTGGCTAAAATGAATCCCAAAACCTAATCCTAGACCGTTGAATGGTGCCCCTGTGCTGGTGTTGTTAAGAACTAAATATCAAAATAGCATAAAAAAACCTCAGAATAAGTACTCAACGCCTTGAAAAAGAGAAAATTTCAGATAATAAGCCTCTTCAAGGGGGCAACCTCCTTATACACCACATAAATTTCCAAATACAAGATGATTCCAAATGAAAAGGTCTCCTTGGTATATATAGGAGACTAGGAGGTACAATTACAACTAATGGACCCAAGCCGACATAAATAAAATAAAATTACTAATGTAATATGGCCCAATTAAGGGGTAATGTGTGACTATTTAGGGCTTAACATGCCCCTCCCCTTCAGACAAGTTTTGTCCACAACGCTTGAGTAATTCTGGATGCTTCTGTATAAAAGACTCATCTTCCCAAGTGGAATATTCAGTGGGTAGTTTCCTCCACTTAATGAGATACTATGAAATGGTTCTATTCCTCAACTGGCGAATTCTTGTGTCAGTGATAGCTTCAGGCTCCAATATGATTTTTCCTTCCTCGTCAAGTTCTGGAAATATAGTTTGAACTGGGATCTTGTCACCTATAACCTTCTTTAAGCATGAAACATGGAAAACTGGGTGTACTCATGAAGATGCAACCAACTCCAATTTGTATGTCATTGTACCAATGTTTTGCAACACCTTATAAGGGCCATAGTACTTTGGTGATAATTTATTATTCTTATTAGCTTGCTTGAGGGACATGTGTTTGTATAGTTGTAGTATTAAAAATACCCAATCCCCTGCTTCAAAACTTCTTTCACTACGATGTTGATCTACTTGTTGTTTCATGTGATTCTATGCCATGGTCAAGTTGTCCTTTAAGAGTTGGAGAACTTGTTGTTGATGCTCGATGTGATATTCCACTGCTTGAACCTTAGATTTTTCTGTTAGAGAAGAAGTGATGGAAGGTGGGTGGTATCCATAGAGTGACCTAAATGGTGTCATTTTTGTTGCAGTATGAAAGGAAGTGTTATACCACCATTCTGCCAAGGGTAACCATTTGAACCATTGTGTTTGTTTATCAGAGACAAAGCAACGAAGGTAGCTTTCCAGACATTTGTTCACTATCTCGGTTTGTCCATCAGATTGAGGATGATAAGATGATCTATGAGCCGATTGAGTACCCAAACAAGAAAATAGTTATGTCCAAAAATGTCTAGTGAAGATGGGATCTCTGTCACTTACAATAATCTTTGGGCTTCCATGTAGCTTTTGAATTGTCTCCATTAATGCAGTGGCAACTGTACTAGCTTTGAAAGGATGAGAGAGTGCAAAAAAGTGTGCGTACTTGTTTAGTCTATCAACAATCACCATGATGACACTCTTTCCTTCAGACTTCAGTAACTTTGCGATGAAATCCATGGAAACTTCCTCCCAACCCTGACTTGGGATGGCTAATGGTTGTAAAAGACTTGGGGTCTTAATTATTTCCACCTTATTTTATTGGTAAATCAAACATTCTGCCACAAACCTTTGAACATTAGTTTTAAGGCCATCCCAAAAAAAATCCTTCTTGACCTTATGGTAGGTTTTCAAAAATCCCAAGTTCCCTCCTACTGGATAGGTGTGCAATTCCAATAGTACCCTTTGTTTGAGTTGGGAGTTCTTACATAAATATAAGCGATATGTGTACCACAGTGAATCATTTTTCCATGTAAATGTATTTGATGCATTGGAATCCTGCTGCAACCTTTGAATGAGAGTCCACACGTTTTTGTCATTCTTCCATTCATCCCTTGCTTCTATTATCCAATTGGGTTGGATGATCGAGATAGCACAGAGAAAAGCCTCAACATCTTCATCCTTTCTTGAGAGTGCATCTGCCACAACATTTTTCTTCCCCCTTTTATAGATGATTTCAAAATCATAACCCAACATCTTTGTCACCCATTTTTGTTGTTCTTCTGAAGATAGTCTTTGTTCCAAGAAGTATTTAAGACTATCATGATCTGTTTTGACCTTGAAGTGCCTACCTATTAGGTAAGGGTGCCATTTCTTTAATGCATGTAGTATTTCCATCATTTCCTTCTCATAAATGGGTTTGTGTAAGTCCTTTCCCTTGAGTGTTTGAATTTAAAAAGCAAAGGGCCTTCCTTCTTGCATTAGAACAACACAAATTCCATTTATCGAGGCACAACATTCCACAATAAAGGTTTTTGTGAAGTCTAGTAAGGTCAAGACAAGAGCTTTGCACATCGCCTTTATAAGTTGTTCAAAATCTTGAGTTTCCTCTTGAGTCCATGAAAATGCATCCTTATTGGTTAATGCCATTAAAGGTGCTTCTATTCTGCCATAGTTTCGAACAAACTTGTGGTAGTAACTTGCCAAACCCAAAAATCCTCTAAGATTCTTCAATGTTTTGGGACTTAGCCAGTCCATCATGGCCTTAATCTTGTTAAGGTCTACCTTGACACATTCATGAGATACAATATGACCCAAATACTCTACCTCCTTCATCCCAAAGAAACATTTGGATGGTTTGGCATATAGTTTTTTCTCCTTTAGTAGTTGTAGCACCTTGTCAACATGTCGCACATGATCCTTCCAAGACTTGCTATAGATTAGTATATCATTAAAAAATACTAACACAAATTTTTGAAGGAAGGGCCTAAAAATGGAATTCATCAACCCTTGGAATGTGGAAAGTGCATTCTTAAGGCCAAAGGGCATGACAAAAAAATCATAATGGCCTTCATGAGTTCAGAATGTTGTTTTTGGGATATCTACTTCCTTCACTCTAATCCGACGATAGCTTAAACAAAGATCCAACTTTGTGAAATAGATTTCTCCATGTAGCTCATCTAACAATTCATCAATGATGGGAATTGGAAACTTATCTTTAATAGTGATCTTGTTGATCTCTCTATAATCTGGACACATACGCCATGATCCCTCTTTCTTGAGTACCATTACCACCAGTGCAGAGTAAGAACTTTGTGTTGATTAAGATTGGTTGTCATTGATGTCAACCCTTGAAGAAAGCCTCACAGCACAAAGGTTTGGGTAATGGACCCAAGATTGTTTGATGTAAAGATGACTCATTATTGTCTTGTCATGATTGATAAGAAGTAAAGATGGATGAACACCAAAGTGGTCCCCTTATGGTGAAAGCCCTCACAGGAAGACGCTTTGCAGAGTAAGAGAACCCATGCTTAATTGTGGAATAATGAGATGAAGGACAATGAATTTTTCAGGTAAACTATCCTAGATGGATATTTATGGTCATTCCATTTCTGGGGGTATGTGGAACATCACATAACTCCTCACAGTTAGAGAGTTATGGCCATGAGAAGTTGGAGACCCCAAGTTTGGGTAATGGACCCAAGTTTGTTTGATGGATAACAATATGAGTTATGATATATTTTCAGATAATACTATTCTATATGGATAGTACATGTCATTCCATTTTTGGTGGTATGTGGAACGTCACATAAATCCTCACGGCTTGAGAGTTATGGTCTTATGAAGTTGGAGGACCCTCATATGTCATCTAGAAGCCCCAAAAGGTCAAAGTAGTCAAAGTGGTTTAAGAGATTTTAAAAGGTAAATAATAAAGTGAAGTAATGAGTGTATTATAATTCAAAGTGAATACAAGATAAATTATTTCAATAATAAATTTAATGGAGAAATTAGAAGTGGGTTAACCAAAAAATAAGGAAAGTGGGGCCAAGTGACCTAGAAGATGTTTTTAAGGAAGCTACTTGGAGAGTATAAATAAGAGGCAAGGCTCTCTCATTTCAATAACACTTGAGCATATTGAATATCTATAGGTTTCTGAGGTAACCAAGGATATCTAAGTTGAAATTCTGAGGGAAGGTGAAGAAAAGAAGGCCAAAATGCAAGGAAGGATAAATTATTTTGATGGTGCTTTCTAAGGTATGTTATTTACAGGTCATCTCACCATTTCGCTACAAATTTTTTTTCTGTAATGATTCAGACCATGAAATCGCTATTGCATTGAAAAAACATATCCAAGTATCTGTGGTAAAAAATTAAGCTTATGGGTCATTGTATTTTTGGAGTTACACTCCGTGGAAAATAGGGTTTGTGGCTAGTCCTGAAACTAGTCAAAAACATGTGTTTCGGGTAAAAATGTCATAACTTATTCATAACAAATCCAAATTTAGTGAAACCAAATGTGTTGGTTAGGGTACATTATTTAGTATTTTGTGTCACATTTTAAGATCAATTCAAAAAATATTCCATGCGGGGCATGCTCTATAAGGTCGCTCTCTAGAATAAGACAAAATTCAGCAAGGTATGCCATTTTTGCTATAAATCCTTTTCTGAGAGGTTCCAAGTAGTGACACCTGGAGAAATTGCATAAAACACACTGAAGAACATTGTGTACCAGTTTTAGATCTTTATACATTATAGATGCAAAGTTATGATTACTTCAAGTTAGGGTTGTTGACTAATCCAAAAATAGGCATGTGAGACTAAAGAAAAGTTTGATGAAAATGCTAGTCTCTTGTTGTTGAAGTTAAGGAAGGTTTGCAGGAATGTGATCATATACACCAGGTTTATTACAAAGCTAAAAAACATATTTGTATGATGAAATTGATGAGGGCTTTTGGTTGAGGTACATGTTGAGTACATGGTTAGGACAAGTAGTTGATGAGTTGGCACATACATGAGGTGTATAGTTGATGATGTTGGTACATATTGATGAGTCATAGTTTATGAGTAGTTGACACATGATTGGTACATACTTCGTACATGGTTAGATGCACTTGTTTATGGTACAGGTTGATTACATGTTATTTGGTACAGGTTGGTTCATGGTTGATGCACTTGTTTATGGTACATGTTGATTACAGGTTGAGGTACATGTTGATGCATGGTTCAGATTTATTGGTACAAGTTTACAACGGTATATCTCACAGTGACAGGTTGACAGTGGTTCCATCATTCTACTTCTACTTCAGGGTGGCAGGACGGGGCAAGGACAGGTGGTTGTAGCCACCTTCCGGTTGTAGCTGGAGAACATAGGGGGTTGTAGCCCCCTTTTGGTTGTATCCAGAGAATTAGGGAGTTGGAGCTTCCCTCAGGTTGCAACCTGAGAAACTAGGGGGTTGGAGCCTCCTTCCAGCTGCAGCTGGAAAACAAAGGAAGTTGGTGATTTCAATGAATGTAATTCTTCAAGACATATAAGAAAAAGAATTCTGTGGTTTTCTCTCGATTTGGGTTTCCACGTAAAACACTGGTGTATTGTGTGTGTGTATGTTTGTTCATTTGTTCATTGCTTATTTACTCTACAGTTATTGGATGATAATGCTTCATTGATATAACACTTGGATTATATGGTTAAAAAGGATTAAATTTCTCTATTAATGATTCACCCCCCCTCTGAGTAATCCAACAATTAGTATCAGAGTAGGTTCCTTCAGAAATCTGTTTAACCACTGAAAGGTAGATCATGGAGAGTACCAACTCATATAAAAATGGAATACCACAGTTTGATGGACAAAAGTATGCTTTTTGGAGCATAAGGATGAGGACATATATATAGGCACATGGATTTCAAGTTTGGAAATCAATTGTAGATGGATACACAACACCAGCAGTTCCACCAACAAATGACAAAGCAGTAAAACTCGACGAGAATAATTCCAAAGCCACAGATGCACTTTTGAATGGTCTCAGTGATACAATATTCACCAAAGTTGCACACTATAAATCCGATAAAGAGATTTGGGACAAGCTACAAAATATTTATGAAGGAGATACAAAAGTCAAAGAAGCAAAGCTTTAGACTTACAGAGGTCAGTTCAAACAACTAAAAATGAAGGAAGATGAAGATATCGCAACCTACTTCTTACGAGTCGATGAAACAATGAATGCAATCATAGGTTTGGGAGAAGAAATTGAAGAATCTGTAATTGTTCAAAAGATACTAAGATCTCTTCCTATGAGATTCAACCCTAAGATATTAGCACTAGAAGAAAGATCGGATCTGGACTTAATAAGCATGGACGAATTGCATGGAATCTTCACAACATATGAAATGAGAACTGACAAGGAAAATCCAGATGTAAAAGAAGCAGCCTTCAAGGCATCCAAAAGATCAAATCAAAAGAAAAAGGAACAAGAAGAATATAGCAACAATAGTGACGCCTTGGAAGAAGATGAAGAAGTGGCCAACTTCGTCAAAAGACTGAACACGGGAAGCAACAATAGGTATAGAGGTAGGCTCCCTTTAATTTGTTTTAATTGTGATGGTATTGGTCATTTTTCTAACAAATGTCCTCATAAGAAAAAGAGAAATGATGAAGGTTACTCAAAATAAAAACACACATATAAAGGCAAAAGAACTACAAAGAAAGTTTTCAAGAAAAACTTATACACCAAAAGAAGACATCTCATCATCAGATGAAGATGAAGTCAGTGACAATGAGACAAGAAGAGTTCTATTCATGGCAGTAAAAGACTCTGACAAAGAAGACTCCAAAGAATAATATGAAGAAGCCGGAGAAGAATGTGAAGAAGTTGAAGAAGAAATTGAAGAGGCAGAAGTTGACTATCGAGAAGAATTAATGTGTGCCATAGAATTTATTAGAAGAGAAAAGAAGAAAAACAAGAAACTACAAGCAGAACTGGACAAGAAAAATGACACTCGAGAACTAGAACAAATGATCACAAAATTGAAGGTTCAAATAGAAGAAGATAAAAGAATTGAAGAAGCACTCAAAGAACAACTAGAAGAAAATGACAAAATCATTGAAAACTTGGAAGCAGAGGTTGTCACACTAAGAAATGATATTCAAAAGAAAAATATGGAGAATAGCTCAAAAGTTTTGGATGACATTATCAACAGTCAAAAATCTCATCTTGACAAGTCCAGACTTGGATACAATCAGACAGAAAAGGGATCAAGCTCTAAAACAACAGAGCAAGAAACAAATCCAAAGAGCTATGCATAAACAATCAAAGAGGATAAGAAGATATACAAGGAAGATTACAGGGACACTCCTCCACCAAGAAGATTCTTATTTCAAAATCAACAACAGAAAGATAGGCCTCAAGAAGAAGACAGATTCATAAGAGCACCTCCTTTCAAAAGATCTTCAACTCCCAGGTATCAAACTATATTTTTTGGTTTATGTTATGCATGTAATAATTTTGGACATAAAGCTGTGAATTACAGAGCTAACAACAGGAACAATAACAACTTTGAGAGTTATACATAAAGGGATTATTCAAGGAGACCTAGTGACACACAAAGAAGAAGTTACAATAGATTTGAATCTTGAGCACTGAAGTGGAATGTTACAAATGTAACAATTTTGGACAGATGGCCAAGTATTGTAGAATGACAGTCCCTCCTAAAGAACCTCAACAGAATAACAACAGTCACAGACAAGAACCTCATAAAACAACATGGATAAGAAAGAAAGATTAGTATAACAATGAATAAAGCATAGTCGCTCTACAAGCTAAGCAGAAGAAACACAGTTGGTATGTTGACAGTGGATGTTCAAAACACATGACAGGTGATAAACACAAATTTCTTACATTATGAAAAGAAAAAAATGGATCAGTCTCCTTCGGAAATGATAATTCATCCAAAATCATTGGAGAAGGCATAGTCCGAATTGGGAACAAGAATGAAAAGGCACAAAATGTTCTACTGGTAGAAGATATGAAACATACTCTTCTAAGTGTGAGTCAAATGTGTGACCAAGGTCATAAACTTACTTTCCATTCAGAAAAGTGTGAGATAGGAAAAGAAGGTTCAAGGAAATTGGTCGGTACAGCTGCAAGAACTTCAAACAACATATATGTGTTAAGTGAAATTGGAAATGAAAAGTGTTGTCTAGGAAAGGAAGATGAAAGTTGGCTATGGCATAGAAGAATGGGTCACATGCATTTTGATAACCTTGTCAAAGTCAACAAAATAGAAGCAGTCAGAGAAATTCCCCAGATCACGAAACCAACCAACACTTTATGCAAGCATTGTCAACAAGGAAAGCAAACAAAGACCAGGTTCAAATCAAAGGAATATTCAACAACAAGACCACTGGAAATTGTGCACACTAATCTAGTTGGACAAACTATAACAAAGGGCTTAAAAGGTGAAAAATACTTTATGTTATTAGTTGATGATTATATAATAATGTCTGCAATTTGCTTTCTCAAGAACAAGTCAGAAGCTTTTGAAAACTTCAAGATCTACAAGGAAATGATTGAAAATGAGTTGGATTCAAGAATCAAATGTTTGAGATCTAATAATGGAGGAGAGTTCACTTCAAAGGAATTTATGGACTGCTGTAGCAGTCATGGAATAAAAAGGCAATTCTCTGTTGCTAGGACACCTCAACAGATGAAGTTGTTGAAAGAAAGAATAAGACAGTACAAGAAATGGCTCGAACAATGATAATGGATTCCAAATTGATAGATATATTTTGGACATAGGCAGTGCATACAAAAATTTACATTCAAAACAGAGTAATGCTCAGAAACAACACTAATAAAACTCCCTACAAGCTATGAAAAGGAAGACCAACAAATGTGAAGTACTTCAGAGATTTTGGAAGCAAATGCTACATCAAAAGAGAAGATGGCAGAATGGGAAAGTTTGACTCTTGTGTGGACAAAGGAATACTTGTTGGTTACTCAAGTACAAGGAAAGCATACAAGTGTTACAATCTAAGATTGAAAAAAGTTGTGGAAAGCATCAACGTAACAATTGATGAAACAAACAGACCATAATCAAAGGAAGAAGAAAACAAATCAATGGAACAACTTTTCGAAGAAGAAGATGAAAAAGAAGTAGAAGAGGAAGATGGAGATGAAGAGAATCCGACAGAAGAAGAAGAGCAAGTTCATAAAGTATCTCCAAATACACCTAGCAAATGAGTACAGAAGAATCATCCTTCAGATCAAATTATTGGAAACAAAGATGCAGGAGTTGAGACTAGAAGAAAAATCCATTCACCAGAACAAACACACCTAGCACTCTTATCTACAATTGAACCAAACTGTTTTGAAGAAGCCAACAAGGATAAATTTTGGAATAAAGCCATGGATGAAGAATTGGATCAAATAGAGAAAAATGACACTTGAGAATTGGTTCCAAGACCAAATAATAAGAATGCGATCGACACAAAATGGGTTTTCAGGAATAAATTGAATGAAGATGGACATGTTACAAGGAACAAAGCTAGATTGGTATGTAAAGGATATGCACAGATTGAAGGAATCGACTTTGAAGCAATGGAAGCAATCCATTTACTTTTAGCTTATGCATGCTCCAAAAATGTTAAAGTATATCAGATGGACGTAAAATCAGCTTTTCTGAATGGGGAACTTGAAGAAGACGTTTACATTAAACAACCAGAAGGATTTTAGTTGTCAGAGAAAACATACTATGTATGTAAATTGAAGAAGGCCTTGTATGGTCTAAAATAGGCTCCTAGAGCATGGTACTCCAGACTGGATAAGTATTTGCAGGAAGTAGGGTTCAAAAAAGGAAGTGCAAACAACAACCTCTACATCAAGGTAAGTCAAGGTAATATTTTATTAATTGAAGTTTATGTTGATGATATTATTTTTGGTAGTGATGGTGATAGGTTAAGCCAGAAATTTGCAAAAAACATGCATAATGAATTTGAATTGTCGTTACTTGGAGAACTATCCTTCTTTCTAGGACTTCGGATACATCAAAGCAACCAAGGAATTTTTATTTCTCAAACCAAGTATATCAGAGAAATGCTAAAGAGGTTCGGAATGGAAGATTGCAAACCAATTATCACTCTCATGCAAATCAGTTGTAAGTTGAGCAAAGATGATGATTCGAAGTCTACAGATCAGAGACAATACAGGTCAATGATTGGTAGCCTACTATATGTGACAACATCCAGAACAGATGTAATGCAAGCAGTTGAACAGGTGGCATGATTTCAAGCAACACCAAAGGAATCACATGTATTAGCAGTAAAGAAGATTTTCAGATATCTCAAAGGAACAAAAGAGTTTGGATTATGGTATCTAAAAGGAAAATATCTATCACTTATTGCCTACACAGATGCAGATTGGGTAGGTTGTATTGATGACCGACGAAGCACCAATGGAGCAATGTTATACTTAGGTTAGTGTTTGGTATCACGGCTAAGAAAGAAACAATCATCAATATCTCTATCTACAGTCGAGGCAGAGTATATTGCAGCAGGAGCATGTTGTACACAAGTTCTTTGGATGAAACAAACTTTGATAGATATACAAGTTGAGTATGATGAGCCCATTCCAATATATTGTGATAATACAAGTGCCATTAGTATCTCAAAAAACCCGGTGAGACGAAGAACATTCCAATCAAGTATCACTTTCTACGGGAACAGGTTGCAGAAAAGAACATCGGAGTTGAGTATGTGGGCACAAAAGAACAAGTGGCATACATCTTTACAAAACCACCTCCATGGGAAGCCTTTGAATATCTTTGCCAAAGACTTGGAGTAATTTCTACTCCAAAATGAATGCTTTTTGAATGCTTATCTTATATGTCTTAGATGTACACGATGAAGCACCATAAGAGGACAGTTCAGTCAGGGGGAGCAACCCCAGATGGAAAGATACCTTTGCCATTGATGACAAAGGGAGAGAGAATTATCAGATGCAGAGGACAGAGGCATGGTTCCAGGGGGAGCGGATTTATCAAATGTAGAGGACAGAGGAAAATTTATCAGATACAGAGGACAGAGGCATGGTTCCAGAGGGAGCATGAGTGATATGATTTCAGTATTGCATCAGAGTGTTGCCATCAATGGCAAAGGGGGAGATTGTTGATTAAGGTTGGTTGTCATTGATGTCAACACTTGAAGAAAGCCCCGTAGCACAAAGGTTTGGGTAATGTACCCAAGATTGTTTCATGTAAAGATGACTCATTATTGTCTTGTCATGATTTATAATAAGTAAAGATGGATGAACTCCAAAGTGGTCCCCTTATGGTGAAATCCCTCACGGGAAGACGCTTTTTGGAGTAAGAGAACCCATGCTTAATTGTGGAATAATGAGATGAAGGACAATGATTTTTTTAGGTAAACTATCCTAGATGGATAGTTCTTGTCATTCCATTTCCGGTGGTATGTGGAACGTCACATAACTCCTCATGGTTAGAGAGTTATGGCCATGAGAAGTTGGAGACCCCAGGTTTGGGTAATGGACCCAAGTTTGTTTGATGGATAAAAGTATGAGTTATGATATATTTTCAGATAATAATATTTTATATGGATAGTACATGTCATTCCATTTCTGGTGGTATGTGGAACGTCACATAACTCCTCACGGTTTGAGAGTTATGGCCTTACGAAGTTGGATGATCCTCATATGTCATCTAGAAGCCCCAAAAGGTCAAAGTAGTCAAAGTGGTTTAATAGATTTTAAAAGGTAAATAATAAAGTGAAGTAATGAGTGTATTATAATTCAAAGCGAATACAAAATAAATTATTTCAATAATAAATTTAATGGATAAATTAGAAGTGGGTTAACCCTACAATAAGGAAAGTGGGGCCAAGTGACCTAGAAGATGTTTTTAAGGAAGCTACTTGGAGAGTATAAATAAGAGGCAAGGCTCTCTCATTTCAATCACACTTGAGCATATTGAATATGTATAGGTGTCTGAGGTAACCAAGGATATCTAAGATTAAATTCTGAGGGAAGGTGAAGAAAAAAAGGTCGAAATGCAAGGAAGGATAAATTCTTTTGATGGTGCTTTCTAAGGTATGTTATTTTCAGGTCATCTCACCATTTTCGCTATAAATTTTTTTTCTGTAATGATTATGAATGTGAAATTTCTATGCCATTGAGAAAACATATCCAAGCATCTATGGTAAAAAAATCATCTTGTGGGTCATTGTAGTTTTGGAGTTACACTTCGTGGAAAATAGGGTTTGTGGCGAGTCCTAAAACTAGTAAAAAACAAGAGTTTCGGGTAAAAATGTCATAACTTTTTCATCACAGATCCAAATTCAGTGAAACCAAATGAGTTGGTTAAGGTATAGTCTGTAGTATGTTTTTTCACAGTTTAAGATCAATTCAACAAATATTCCATGCGGGGCACACTCTACAAGGTTGCTCTCTAGAATAAGACAAAATTCAACAAGGTATGCCATTTTTGCTATAACTTCTTTTCTGAGAGGTTCCAAGTAGTG
>ML779416.1:542480-598021 GCA_009831015.1 Picea engelmannii
TTGAAAATCACACAAGAGGAATAGGGTCCAAGTTATTGTTAAAAATGGGCTATGAAGGTAGAGGTTTGGGCAAGTATGCACAAGGCATTGTTGAGCCTATTGTTGTTGAAGAGAGACCTAAGTATTGTGGTCTTGGATATGAACGAAGAGATGGAGCAAATTCCAAAGTTGAGAAAACAAGGGAAAAAGTTCCAAGAACAAATTTTGTTTCAAGTTCACCTCCTCAAGAAGGCTATAAAGTTGAAAGTTCAAGAACTTATGTTGAAAGTTCAATCCCTCCAGCATGCAAGGCTTGTGTTCAAGATGAATGCAAATGTGTGAAACAAAAGAGTTGTGACAATGATGAGGACAAGAACACTGTTGCTGGTCTTCAAAGGAGAGCTCGTAACTCTTCAAATTCACCTCCTCAAAGAGGCGATAAAGGTGAATGTTCAAGGTATAATTCTGCTTATCATTCAATTGCTTTTGATTATGTTAAGCATGATAAATTTGTATGTAAAAATGGAAGAAAGAATCCATGTACATATTGTGGTTTATATAACCATCATGTTTCAAAATGTTGGAAAAGATTGGCCACTTTCAGGAAACTTTATAAGCAAAGACAACGTGAAAAGAGGATGCAAAAGATTTGCACTCATTGTCAGAAGAGGGGTCATCTCATTGACCAATGTTGGACATTGCATCCAACCACTCATCCACAACATAAGAAGTAGATGGATAAAGAGATTGGCAAGAATGGAAGAGGAGATTCCATTATCAATGTGTGTCAAGATGATTCACAAGAGGACGATTTTCAGCAGAAAAAGTCACTGTTGATTTGGCTTGGTAAGAAATGGTTGGATTTCTTGAGCAAGTAAGGCTTGCATTTTCTATTGTAGATGCATATTTCCATCTTATGTATGCATTTGTGTCGAGAGTATGACAGGTTGCAGCAGTTTATCATAACTTGTATGATGCAAGTTTGCATGTGAATGCGATTCGTGTGAAGGCATTCTTGTTGTTGCACAACTTCGCCAGGAGGATGTAAAAGATGGATATGATGTTCACTTGTTACGGCCATATATCTTTTTCATATTCAACTCTTATGTACCCACATGTTTCGGGTTTATGTACTTATGTTTGTACTGGAAGGAGAGTTGAAGAGTCATGCACATGCCTTTGTTTTGTGTGTATGTGTAAGCAATGAACCTGGTGATGGTTCATCATGAATGATTCATGATTGTAACATGATTGTGTATCATGTTTGTCGACTTGTCATTTTGGGAAGGTTGAGATTTTTCAAATGAGTCTCGACTGGTGTTGATGATTGTCTGACGACTATGTTGTGTCGATCATGTTTTTCGACTTGTGTTTAGTCGATGGTGTTTATTGACTTGTAAGTTGATTTTGATTACACCAAGATGCAGGAAAACACCATGTTCTTTGATGAAGTACAAGATGCGACAATTTGTTTGAAGAGAAAAAGAATTTGTTGGCATCATTTTCAGTCTTGTATAAATTTGTTTTCAAGATTGATGGTTTTCTTGGCTTGTGACAAGATGTCACAAGAAAGTTTTTGCAGCCATTGGAGAGATGATTGTTTTGACACCAAAGAGTTCACAAGAGGGACTTGATTCTCAGTGGGAAGGTTGGCAGTATTCCAAGCACAAAGAGAACAGTGGGTCATCAACATCCAGAGAACAGTGGTTGAGGGACATAGTCAGTTGCAGTGCAAGGCATGTCAAAGTATCCAGGTGATTATCAAAAGACTTTTCAAGTAGAATCAGTTGATATAACTTGAAAACAAAAGAGTATTGAAGCTCATACAGATAACCATAAGCTTTTGTGGGTCCAAAATCCTTTCAGTGGGAAGGCGTGATCAAAATCTGGACCAGGGGTCAAATTTTAGCTCAAAAATCAGCATTCTCGGAATTTCCTCAAAACGAGCAGGTGCGTAGCCCTCGTCATTACGAACCCAACACAACTCGTTTGGGTTCAAACGGACGTTGGGAGCGAGAGATATCGTGATCTGTTCAAATCGTCAAACAAGCAAAAAAAGGGACACTGACTATGCAGTCCGTACAGGCTGATGTGGAAGAGTCCGTATGCTGACGTGGCAGAGCTGAGTTGACATATGCTGACGTGGCAGTTTCAGATTGGCTGACAGTTGGACGAATAGTCTTTCGACACGTGGCATCATTTTGGTTAATGGTTTGGTGCCACGTGGCACCCTGTTATTGGTTTTTTGTTAAAAGTTATGGAGTCCGTGGGGATTGAACCCCAGACATCCCCCAAGGACCAAGCGCTTTAACAAAGTCCACCCTGCCAACACACCACACTATGTGACTTATTATATAAATGGTTCAAACTATATTTAAGTTTACATTATTGTATGGTTGGCGTGGGGTCAGGCTGGGGCTTAGCCCCAACCCGCGGTTGTATTGCGAATACCATATGACTGTCGCCCATATACACGGAACACGCGCGCATATTTTAAACGGATTCTAGCCTCGGTTTTATGTGTATTACATATGACCATGTCTATTCGCGTGCGCGGGAGTTTGGGATTTGGTTTACACGGTTTTAAACGACCCGCCACTTGTTACTGTTTTATTCGCCAATATAAACGGTTAGCCCTTTTGTTTATGTGCGCGGTCTTATGGAAGACCCATGTGCACACGGGTTTGACGGTTAGGGGTTGGCGCGCCCATAATCGTCCTAGAATTTGATCTGTTTTTCAGTTATGCGCTGGTGCTGGGTTTAAGCACGCATTTTGGAGCGTGTTCTGGGTTCAACGTACAAGAGGTGCGTTTTGGCGAACCAGAGACAACAAGCTTGAAGGAAGAGAATGGCAGGAAGCCTATCTTCTTCATTTTTTGGCCAAATGAGGTGCCGTAAAAGCTCAGCTAGGGGTTTTTGGACGTTCTGAATCCATTGGCACTGTTTTCACATCCATTTGAAGACTTCTTTTGTAGGTTTTTAACCATTGAAGTTTCAGGAAACTCCAGGGAGCTTGAAGCCCTCATTGATTGAGGTCATGTTTTGGTGAGTCCAAGTTTGTTTTCTGTGACTGAATAGTCATTTTTGGCTAATTTTTATGCTCTAAACACATTGGGACAGGTTTCATAGGCTTTTGAGGACTTTTACAGGTGTTTTTTCCACAGATAAGCTTAGGAAAGCTTAAGGCCACATGTAGAAGAGGTCATGCCCGGATGAGCCATGATCCATTTTCAGAATTCTATTAGTCATTTTTGGGGTTTTTATGTATTATGATCCCAATGGTACAGTCAAAATTTCCATTGGAGTTGAGCAACAGCTTGTAAAAGAATATTTGACAAATTAATCCCAAAGAGCCAAGTCCATTGATGGAGGCTCAAGGAGATGTAGCCCGGAGAGGGGTGAACTCCTTTATCATGTTGTTCTTGTTGTGAGTGTTTGCTGGTTATTATTTGCTGCAAGTTATTTTTTCTGTTGTATTGATGAAAACAACATATTTAATATTGCAAAGACCTCACACATAACCATTTAAAAGAAGCATGAACTTAACACATAATTTTATCTTGCATATTTTAACACATGAAGCAAGGTCCTGTAAAGTTTATTTTAATGAAGTAGAGGGTGCTTGCATAGCATAACAAGTCAGCCTTCTATTTTCAGACCAATGGTACAGGTTGATTACAGGTTGAGGTACAGGTGGATGCACGGTTCAGATTTATTGGTACAGGTTTACAGTGGTATATCTCACAGTGACAGGTTGACAGTGGTTCCATCATTTTACTTCTACTTCAAGGTGGTAGGACGGGGCAAGGACAGGTGGTTGTATCCACCTTCTGGTTGTAGCCGGAGAACATAGGGGGTTGTAGCCTTCTTCTGGTTGTAGCCAGAGAATTGGGGATTTGGAGCTTCACTCAGGTTGTAGTATGAGAAACTAGGGGGCTGGAGCCTCCTTCAAGTTGCAGCTGGAAAACAAAGGAAGTTGGTGCTTCCAATGAATGTAATTCTTCGAGACATATAAGAAAAAACA
This sequence comes from Picea engelmannii, assembly GCA_009831015.1. Taxonomy (NCBI): domain Eukaryota; kingdom Viridiplantae; phylum Streptophyta; class Pinopsida; order Pinales; family Pinaceae; genus Picea; species Picea engelmannii. Next base: position 546,484 of record ML779416.1, read on the forward strand.
TTCCTTGGTTTTCTCCTGATTTGGTTTCCACGTAAAACATTGGTGTACTGTGTATGTGTCTGTTTGTTCATTGCTTATTTACTCTGTAGTTATTGGATGATAATGCTTCATTGATATAACACTTGGATTATATGGTTAAAAAGGATTAAATTGCTCTATTACTGATTCACCCCCCCTCTCAGTAATCCAACACTTTGGCTAAGTCTAATAATGCCAACCTATAACATTTCTTTAACCATACGCTCAATTTGACTCTTCTGGGCATAAGGGTATCTGTAAGGCCTGATGTTATGAGGAACACTCCCAGGAATTATGTGAATAACATGATCATGATTTTGAGTGGGTGGAAGACCTTTGGGAATATCTTCAAATACTTTGGAATGCTTATCAATGATCCCTTGGAGATCTAGGGGAATAGATGGCTTAGACGTTTGAACATCTAGTGAGCATAGTTTTACAATTACAACCTGATGCCCCTTTTTCAATAATTTTGTCATGCCATTAGAGATTATCACCTTACTGGGTTTCCCTGTGATACCCCTTAACTCAATTTCTTTTCCTTCCAATGAAAATTTCATGAAAAGTTGTTGAAAATTAAAATCCACCGTTCCTAATGATTGTAACCATTGGACTCCTAGTACGACATCAACACCATGCATGGGTATATAAATCATTGGACTATTCATTACATATTCTAGATTGATCTTATTTCATTTTCTTGAGCAATTGATAGTTCCTCCATCTGCAATCATTACTTGAAACTTTGGTGCTGGATATATACAACAATTGAGAGCTTTGACTTATTTATAGTGAATGAAATTATGAGTACTACCAGAATCAATTATGACTATTACCTTTTTCTTTTTGATATATCCTTCGATCTTGAGCTTTTGAGGAGTGCTAATTTCATCCAATGCATTACATGATATTGTGGGAGTCAACTCTTCAAAAGAAATCTCTTCTACGTTTTCATCTTGAGATGGTTCTTGTTCTTGTTCTTGTTCTTCTTTCTCTTCACAATCTATGTAGAATAATTTCTTCTCACCACACTTATGTCCATTACTGTACTTGCTGTCACAATTAAAGTATAAAACTTTTTCTTTTCTTTCCTCCAATTGTTGAGGTGTCAACCTTGTAGGTTGAGGTGTTTTAGAAGAAGGAACATTATTCTCTCGATAGATGTTAGGAGTTGTCCTTCTAGTAGCCATAGCCATATTTTTACTTTCAACATTTCTCGCCACCCTGAATGCATTCTCCAATGATTTGGGTTCCCAAAGGATAACTTCATGTTTAATGTTATCCTTTAAAGTTCCTATGAATACATCAATCATGTGCTCATTTGGAATATTCGTTACCTTTATATTCAATATTTGGAAGTTCTCAATGTGCTCCACAACTGAAACCTTTTGCTTGAGATTTATCAATTGGCTAAAGAATGTATTGTTCCTTGTATCCTCATAGTGTGCTATAATTTCTTCCGTGAAAATTGTCCAAGTGACAAGTGATTTTTGAGAACAAAGCCATCGATACCACACAAATTTATTGGGTTCTAAATATAAAGAAGCAATTCATACCTTTTGTGTATGTGGCACATCATGTAGATCAAAGAATTTCTCCATCTGAAATATCCATGTGATTGGATCCTTGCCTTCAAACTTCCTCATATCGATCTTAGGAAAGTGGTTGGTCTTCAACCCAAAGTTGGAGTTTCCCCATTCTTGATTCATCTTCCTTGTGTCCTCATCATGAATTTCATGGGATACATTTTCACTTTCAAGTGTCCTCTCTATTAGGGCTATTTTCAATCCTTCCATGATCTCCCTTTTTAAACCATCCATCTTAGTATCCATTATTGCCTCCAACTTAGCTTCAGTTGAATCCATCATCCCTTGTAGTTCATCTTTTGTTATTGTATTATTGTGTAAATCATTTATGTCCATGCACATTTATTCACCTTCAGCAAGAGTCCAAGTAGGACTGTCTAGAGGCTTATTTGGTGCAAAAGTTTCCTTTTTTGGTGGCATGTTGGCCAAGTATCAACTTTAAACCTTGATTTCAAGTTGGTTATGATAGATGATCTTTCTTCTGTTGTATCTCCAAAAATTTCATCCCTTCTGGGTCTGGAAATTTCTTTTTGTAGTTCTATGATATGTCTTCTCTGCAATGCCACAGGTCTAATCAAAATTGGTTTTGCCAAGTGGAAGTTATGGTAACTTCCCCACACCTTGCTGATTTTTGTCCCTTCCATGTGAGCGTAATTGTAAAGAGTCCCAATAGCACAATACGTAATATATGATTATGAAAATTGTACCAGAAATACTAAATATTGTCCACTATCCAATACAATTGGTCTCACTTAATTTGGATACTCACTGAGTAAGATATCATTGTTTTACCCGAAAGGCATGTTTGAGACTAGTTAATATGACTAGTTAGATACCCTGTCTTGCACAAGGTGTATCTACAAAATTAGGATGACTCAGAAGATGAAATTTTTATCACAACTACCTTGATAATTTCTATGAATATCCTCCTATTTTGAGGGTATGAAACATTATAGAAAAAAATAATAGTGAAAATGTCACGATGACTAAATTCAAGATGATTCCAGAACCCTATCTTACAGGCTATATCTCCGAAAGTATAAGGAATCACGAGCTGAAATTTGAACCCCAAGTACCTTGATCAGTATAATAAATATTCTCTAAGGGGTTCCTTCTGAAACATTGTAACAAAAACGTTATAGTGAAAATTGCAAGGTTTCTCAGATGCAACAACGAAACCCCAAGACCTTGAGCTCTGATTCCAAATGTTAAGAACCAAATATCAAAATAGCATAAAAAAACCTCAGAATAAGTAATCAATGCCTTGAAAAAGAGAGAATTTCAGATAATAATCCTCTTCGAGGGGGGAACCTCCTCATACACCACACACATTTCCAATTAAAAGATGATTCCAAATGAAAATGTCTCCTTGATATATATAGGAGACTAGGAGGTACAATTACAACTGATGGACCCAAGCTGACATAAATAAAATAACATTACTAATGTAATATGCCCCAATTAAGGGGTAATGTGCCACTATTTAGGGCTTAAAAAGTGTCCACTGTCGACACTTCTTGGATATCAATATCCATTGGTTGAGCGTTATCGTTTCTCATCTCAACACCTTTATTTCTCCTTTCTTCCTCAGTCGCTTTATCTATTGCTTCCTTGGATGCCTTTTCTGCAACTTCTCTTTCCTCCACTGTTATTTTTTATGTTGCCTCTTTTCGTTTGATTTCATTTTGTGTTGTTGCTTTTTCTTCTCCCTCAACCTTGGCTTTCTCTACTTTGAGCTTTTTCTTTTTCTTGGCAGCATAATTCCTTTTCTTTTGGACTTTTTTCTTTGCCTCTTATTTTCTTATCTACCCGTGTTTCTTCTTCTCCTTCTGTTGATCCTGAGTGTACAAAAGCAAAGATGGGGGATGATCTTCCTAATGCTTCTTCTTTTTATTTTTTGTAGGCTTCCTCTTTTGTTCTTTCTTCATCTGCAATCCTCCCTATAGGTTGACCTCATCTATGTAATATAACATCATCGTAGGTTTGTGCATTTCGATGCACTTCTTCATCGTCCCGGATCTTCGTTGTGTACTCCCATGGTAAGCCTATTTTATTGAAGCGATCTTTCATGACTCCTTTGGGGTCGTGTCTTATGATTTTTTCCTCGCCAAAATTATATGAGAGTAGGATATGTACTTCATCCTGTGCTTTCTTGGTGTTAGAGAATGAGTAGAGTCCAACTTAGAACGGAAGTGGTGGCCATATAGCTTTCTTCCCCCAGTAGAGCACTCCTCCTACTTATTGGAGTACCAGTTTGTTTGGTACAAATTGAGGGAGAAGATGGGGAGGTTTAGTAGCATCACATACTCTGATATAGGTACCATGCTCCATGAGGTACCAGTACCCAATCTTGTTTATGACCGCGATAGCCTTGTCTGTCATGCATAGGGTTGTCTTGCAAAATATGAATTCATATAGAGGGGATAGAAAATGTTCACATATTTTATGATACTTTGTTTTGTATTTCTACTCCCAGAGATCTTTGCAGTAAACATGGATGGGCTCGTCAGAGGGTTGCCATTTCCATCCCATGTTTGGGTACTAGTGGGCGATGCACATGATATCCAAGAGGTAGGAAGACATGTGGAAACTTGGAAAACTTCCTGGCTGAGCTCCTACTATTGCAGTTATAGCATCTGTTAGGTTGGTTGACAAGATGTCATCCCAATTAAATGATAGTTCTTCATCTGCACAATAATATATTAACGACATGTAAGATAGAGGGAAATGAGTAGTGTATGGTTCTCCATATAACCTGCACAACATGGCTATCATATATTGGTAAGGCTTCCTTAAAGCACTCGTGGGATAATCTCCTTTGGGTCTATGCTTGAACTGCTTGCTTGCCTTGTACAATTTGGGGAATAGGCCTTTGGGTGTGTACTCAAACTCATCGAGGAGTTTGTTGTCCAAATTTTTTATTCCCTTCCCAATGTGATATAATTTTGTTAAGTACTCCGGTCGAAACGATGTTATGGGTTCTTTCTTGGTGTTACAAACATATCTTTCTTTCAAATCTTTATTTTTCAGTATCTAGGTGATGCCATCTGCACAAGAGAATATAGTTGCGTGGGATGCTACCCTGAATATTCTGGATCTTCTGATGTTCTTGAATATTTTTATCTCATCCCAGTCTTCGACGTCGGTGGAGAATTTTTGCTTTTTAAACATCTGGTATACATTTCCCCATTTAAGTGTTTCTTCTTCTTTCTCTAGAAGTCCAGAGGTGTCATCGTACATAGCTACAACCACTTCGGGCTCATATTCATCTTGTCGGCCATTGATGGAGGATTTGGTACTTAGGGATTTACTCGTTTCCATTTTCTTAGGAGACATGTTTGAGCCTACAGAGTAACAAATGGAGATATTATAAGAGAAAAGACTATAACCAATGTATGCATTTGAAAGAATTTTCTTAAGTCTTTCATAGTCCATACTTGAGGACTTACCGGTGCTAATGCTGGGTGGAGAGTCGTCACCTGAGGATGAAAATATAATGGCAAGCATTGTGAGTAATATGGTGAATCTTGAGGGAGAAAATGACTCAAAATGTGCCTAGAAGGTGAAATTAGAGGCTTTGATGTTAACTCCTCTGATGCAAATCAGAGGAGTTGTTAACAATTGCTCTCATGACCATCGACGCAGTTGGTATTAAGGTATCCGATGACCATAGGTCTACTTGTTGAGAAGTTTTTCGAGCTAAAGCAAATCAACGAAGTTAAGATTAACTCCTCCAATGTGAATCAGAGGAGTTGTTGGCAAGTATTCTGATATCCAACGCCAAGGTTAACTCGATAGTCCTAGATATGTCATCGGTGAAGTTTCAGGTAACTCCTTCGATCGCATCAGAGGAGTTAATACAAACTCCTCCGATGTGATTGGAGGAGTTGAGAACAAAGGCTCTGAAATCCTATGGTATTTGTAACATCTCCAACCACCATGTTGGGCTATGCCACTTAAAAATTTCTCTTATCAACTCTGACACCAATTTGTAACGAACTCATTATCATGGATTCAACAACATTCTCTGGTAACCTTCCCAACCTTGAGCAGGGACACGCCCCTTGACATTACGAAATTGAAATAATAAGTTCTGCATATGATCAGAGTTAAGTGGAAATAATAACAGAATGCATGCTACCATAACAATTCATATACATAATTTAACAACAAAGAATTCATGACAAAAAACTCATACTTGCCACACACAATAATTGAAATAAGCACATGAAAGACACTTATCTTAGGAAAATAAACACCAACTGCATGCAGACCTTCCACGTTCCTCCCAGCCTTAGACCACACTGCTCATAACTCTCAACAACGATTCACTCTCGAGATAGGGCTAAACTCTACCAGGGAAAAGAGAGTACTAAGCCAGTCTAAGGTCTGATAAGCAACAAAATTGCTTCATCCAAGGTGCCAACTGCTGCAACTAGCCTACGGTCTCTCATTTCTCACATGCTTGTCCCACCCCAGGAAGTGTGTCCCTTCTCTACTCAAAAATCTCTCGACTGCCCCACTTCCCTTTCTAGGCTTGAACAACAAGCTGGAAAGGAAGTCTCAAAGCCCCGTAGCTATTGCCCAATGCACCAAAGAACAAATCCAAGTAGCTTCTCGCCTATAGAACTACTCACGGGCCTGACAACCTGCTTCTTCCGTAATATGACATGACAACTACTTCTTCCATTCAACTCTCGTGCTAACAATACAAGTACAGGATCCTGGTTACAATCCAGTACCTTCAGGTATGACTAACAACTACCTCCCCTCAAAGAATAGTCTCCCTTGAACCTTCTCCCCTTCGCAATATATCTACAATTATATATATGCTTGCGTCTTTTAAGACACTTGGCACTCCAAGGGGCTCCCTTGTCCCTACTTTCAAGACTTAGGATATATATTAATATCCATTACTTTAGCTTTAAGGAATAATATTATAATATTCCATTGGGATTAAGCCCCCTAGCCTAGCCCCTTCCTAGACTCTTAGCCCCCCTTTCCCTTTCTTGTGGAGTTTATCCCCCCATATCTTTTGTGTGGTGGGTCTACAACAACAATGTGTTTTCATTAATAATATGAGTGTTTACATATTGAAACGATAGGCTCACTGGCCTTTAGCATCTAGGCTCTCCAGCCTAATAACAACACAGGCACCCTGGCTCAAAATATCCTGGCTCACCAGCCTAAATGTAATTTACAATTATATGTACAATTGGGGTTCGATCTAGGGGTATTACAATATTAGAGGAGTTTGGGTTAGTTTCTCCGCAAATGATCAAAGGGAGAGGATAAGCCCATAGATGGGTCTTTGCCAAGTGTTATTGTGAGGTTTTATCCAAACCGGTGCCAAGGTCCTTAGCTGAAGGGATTCAGATTTGAGCTTGTGGGATGTGGTAAATGGGAATGTTGTCGATGGAAACAACAAGTTCATATTAATGCCAAGTTTTAGTGAAACATTTGGCTCAGGAAGGGTTTCTTGAAACCTGATATTCTTGACAGAAGGGCAGGGTATGGTTATTGTGGTAGGGATGTAGAGAAGATCGTTGCAACGGTCGTGGGGGCCTTGGATCCTCAAGTAGCACAAAAATGACAGAGATAACCTTAGCCTTAAATGGAAACCAGAACCAAAAGAAATGCAAAAGGATAGATAGAGGACTTACCTGGACACTAGATGCCACATGGACGGTCATGGATGATCGAAGATGCCCGGGCTGGGACTCGACACATTCTATCTTTAGGGTTATGTTCTCTTATTTAGAATTTGGTGGGATGGTGCAAAGGAGGGGAACAATGTATTTATAATTGGGGCAGAGATTAGCATTAAATGTTGGTGGGTATCGTTTAAAATTAGAGAGGTTGAGGTTAAGTGGAAAGTCCTCAGATATACATCGGAGAACTTTACGCAAAGTACACCAATTCTATCAGAGCAAAAAGAGGAAACTCCTCCGATGAAATCAGAAGAGTTGAAGCTAACTCCTCTATTTTCATCATAGGGGTTGTAACTAACTTATATGATGGGGAAGGTTCTTCAGAGGGATGAGCATGAACTTGAAGGAAAATCCTCTAAAATGTGTCGAAGGAGTTGAAGGAAACTCCTCCGATGCATATTAGAGAAGTTGAGGGGAACTTTACCGAAAAGAATAAAGCAATCATAGCTCATCCGTGGGGTTGGGAGGAACTCCTCCGATGTACATCGGAGGAGTTGAAGGTAACTCTTCCGGTGTACATCGAACGAGTTCCAACTAACTTTACCAAAAATTAAAGACTTGTTTTTGAAATTTGGAGAAATGTAAATTGAGGGAGGTTGAAAATGAAGGATAGGGCTTTGGGGGCTAAGCAAAGAGACTGTTGGAGAAGCTTATCAAACTTAAAAAAAATATGAGGGAATCCATTCCTTGAAAGGAATTTACAAGTGAATTCAAGTAAAATGGAGGGTTGTAGTGCCCGACACAACAAATGGCGACACACTGGGTGAAGCCTTGAATCTTTGTAATATGGTATCCAAACATATTTATGGGGAAGGGTGCCTTATCATGTACATCCCAAGAGAGAAAGAATATGTTCCATAGCTCATATTTTGATAAGATAGGGTTTGGACTATACAAAGAAGAGGTTAGGACCATACCTTAGACCAAATTACCTTTCACAAATTTCTTATTCATATATAATAAATGACCTAATGGGAGGTGCAGGTAGTATTACGGAGAACGAAATATCAGGAATGTTGAAAATGTAAGTTATGGTGCATTTATCTGATGTTGCTCCACTGCCAACGAGCATCCATAGCCTTGAAGAAGTCACCCCGGTGTCAAAAACCTTGCTCTGCTACCAACGAGTGTCCATAGCCCCGACGAAGATACTTGCATGTCCCATGTGATATGGAAGTTATTTCCCCAAGCATTTACCTTTTTTTATGAAAATTGATTCTCTTTTGTTTAGAGAGAGGTGGATGGGGGGATTCCAATTATCGTTTAAAGGCACTAGGGATGACACCTATGATAGTGAGATTTTCTCACTTGATTAAAGATGGGCGAATTCCCTAAGTAACACTCTCTGGAATACTACGAATGTCTCTCCTAAATCATTTCCTTTTAGCTCACACAATATAATGGTTTGTTCTTAGGTAAGGTCTATGGTTCTCTATTTCGTCGTACTATTCTTGTATATTGGCGAGCTATGTTCCTCTACTAGATCTAACTTGAGGTAGTACATAACAAAGATTATATGATTAAGATGGGATGTGTCTGGAAGCCAGGTCACAAAGTTATAGGCTATTGACACCAAATGTGTTACGATTTAGAAGCATAACCAGGACTGAGCTATAAAAAATTTGAGAAACTTGAGATGGTGGTTTTCAAGAAGAAAAATAAAATATCGGGAAATTGAACAAGTTAGAAAATGTTGGAAAACAAATGGGAAACAAAGTAGAAACTAAGCAGGAAATGAAAAGTGAAAACCAGACTTTTATTTATGTACAAGGGAGCAACTGCCTTGAAGGGTAGCTGACGTGGTGTTTGATAATTTGACCATTAACGGGGAGGAGGTCAGCTTCCCATTGAATATTTTGTAACCAGTAGGTACCTTGGCCAATATTCTCCTTGATAATGTAGGGTCCAAGCCATAATTTTTGGAATATTGAATGCTTTCCTTTATCTTCATGTCACTTGTCCCATTTGAGGACTAAATCCCCAACTTGGAATTCTTTCTCACTAACATATTGTTTTTATCAAACCAATGTTTAACGATATGTTGGTGAGTCTCAAACTTGCCTTTATCTTTGGCACAAATTTCTTCTAAGCTCAACAAGATATTGATACGTCATTGAATGACGAGACATTCTCTTCCTTGAGACTGTTGGGTGACTTGTAGGGAAGGAAGGTAGATATTCAAGGGTAGAAGGACTTCTTTCCCATAGACAAGGAAATACGGGAAAGTCCCTATGGAGGTCTTAGAGCTGTCGCGATCGACCCAGATGGAATTTGATAAAGCATTCTGCCAATTTCTCCGGAGATCAACTACGACTCATTTAAGGATCTAGATTAAGTTATTGTTTGTAGATTTAGCTAGATTTAGCTAAGTCATTACCCTGGGGATAATAGTTGGATGAGTACTTAAAAATAAGTCATTTTTCTAGGGAAAAATCAGATAAATTCAAAGATAAAAAATAAGTTATCTTATCAAACACTAGAGAATTACAAACACCAAACCTTGTGATGATGTATTGTTAAGAAAATTAATCACTAGCTCCTCATTCACTTTGATCAACGGTATTGCTTCAATCCAACGTGTAAAATAATCGGTAGCGGTCAAGATATACTTGTGTTTCTTGGAGGAATGGGGATTAATCTCACCGATGATGTCCAACCCACACTGTTCAAAGGGTTCTTCGATAGCAACAAGCTGGAGCGGGATACCAACTTTGTATTCTCTTCCTGCAGCTTTCTGGCATGCTTCGTAGCTTCGTGAATATGCATGGGCATATTTGAAAAGTGTGGGCCAATAGTGTCCAGCTCTTAACACCTTGTGAGTTGTTGTGTCTTTTGAAAAATGGCCTCAAGTTGGTCCATCATGCAAGTCCTTAAGGACCTTTTTAGCGTCTTGTTTTTTGAGGCATCGTATAACACCCCGTCATAGTTATTTCTAAACAAGATGCCATGTAGCAACTGATATTGTAGGGATTTCAATCTGAGTGCTCTCTTCTGCTTAGCATTAAGGTGATCCGAGGATGTGCCAAGTTGCAGGTAATATTTGATATCGTTATAATACGATCCTTCAATAAATGGAACACAAGGAACCTGTTGTGTATACATTGTTGGTTCCTCTTGCCATCCATCCTCTTCTTGATCTTCATCATCAGTACCTTGTGTCACTAGTTTGCAAAGGCCTTGACCCTTCACAATGTTAGTTTGTTTTAACTCTAGGTCATATTCTTGTAAGGTCATCATCCAATTACCTCAGTGCTCTCCCAACTGATATTTAAGCATACAACAATTAAACTCATATTTACACATCATAAACAACATAAAAACACATATAACACAACACTTGTCTTTAATAATGAATTACATCGACTGGCTGTAGACGTCGGACATTCCTCCCAACCATAGGCATTTTTGCACCAAATCATTCTGTAACAGGCCGCCCCCAAGTTGGGGCTATGAATCCACAAGGAAAATATGGTGCTCTCTCTCAACCCAATTTCCCACTAATTTCACAACATGTTCGTTCACACAACCATCCCAAGTCACTAGATCTATTTCCCCTTTTAGTTTGGACAACCCAAAGAGGGGACCCCCTTCTCTAAAATGCAATCCCTCGTGCTATCCCACCTCTTTCCTAAGATCTAGCACAAACTGGCCAGGAAAATCCCAAAGCTAGGATCTACAATGATTCTTAATGGCAATTATCACAATATAATTACCATTACAATTCATCCTTTGTTCTACAAACTTCCTTCCTTTCCTCTTGTAGCTCGTACCAAGCTAGAATGACATTAGAATGATGGAAAAAATAATCAAAATGGTCAGAATGGTCCTCTTTTCCACTAATCTCTACTTAAATATGCATGGCTTATTTTTTACAAGTGCCACTCAAAGAGCCACTCTCTCACTACTTGGGAATTTGTCCCCTCACGTAGGGACTTTGGGACATCACATGAAATCAAGATTTAGACTTAGGAATATTTTATTATATTATTGGCTAAGCCCCCTCTTGTTTCCCTCTCATGGAATCATATCCCCCCATCATTTTAGTCCCACCTAGTCTCACAACCAACGATGTAATTTTATTAATAAATTTCATGTACAACATTTACATTGCTCGTCCCTCGACCGAACTGTTTGGTTCACAACCTAAAACACATTTTTACATTACATTACATTTTCAAGGATCTAATTGGGGTGTTACATTCCCCTCCCCATTATTTTTTCACTGTTCTCAGTGCACGTCACCATACAAGTGTACATATATACAATTTCTACATCAAAAGTTCAAAATAGTTGCAGGTATACTTCTCGCATTGCATCTTCTAGCTTCCATGTCACGTCCTTAGGGTTGTATCATGTCCACTAGAGCTTTACCTGCTCGATGGATTTGTTCCGGAGCACCTTGAATTTTCGATCTAGGATGCACATTGGCTCTACCTGAAAGTCCTCTTCAAGCTCCACCTAAATCATAGTCCAATCAATGACATGGTTAGGATCATGTACATACATTTACAATAAAGATACATGAAATACATTATGCACATGCATGGATGCAGGAAATGCTAACATATATGCAATTGGCCCTATCCTATCCAGTATATAAAATGGTCCACAATATATGACTTCTAACTTGGTGTAGCTTCCCGACTTTAGTGAACTTTTCTTTAGCTTCACTTTCAAAAATGCATGTTCTCCCACTTGGAATTTTCTGGCTACTCTACCTTCATCAAGATAGCTCTTTTGGTTGTCTTGTGCTACTTTCAAATTATGTTTGATTTTGACCATATGCTCTTGAATCTTTTTTAGCATTTGGGGCCCAAGTACTGCTCTATCTACTAGATTGTCCCAACACGCTAGAGTATTACACTTTCCATCACACAATGCTTCAAATGAGCTCATTTTCAAGGATGCCTAATACCCATTGTTGTATGCAAATTCAACCAAAAGTAAACGATCTTCCCATTTGGATAGCTTGTCCATGACATATAGTCTTAGCATGTCCTCAATCAGTTGATTGAATCTCTCTATCTTCCCATTTGTCTGTGGACGATTGACGCCTATACTAAGGTTAAAATTTGTGTCAAATCCCTTGAACAACCCCTTCCAAAAGTTTGAGGTAAATTTGGAATATTGATATGACACAATTTCCTTAGGCACTCCATGTAGCATGGCAATTTATTTCATGTAAATATCTGCAATGTTGGCTAGCTTATGTGTCATTTTGACTGGTATAAAATGGGTAGCCTTTGTAAGCTTATCCACTACTACCATGATGGAATCATGCTGCTTCACTATTCTGGGAAGCTTGGTGATGAAATTTATAATAACAACCTCTCATTTCCACTCCATAATGGAAAATGGTTGTAGCAAACCCAATGGGTGTCCATGCTCAACCTTTAATCTCTAGCATTCCATATATTTGGCTATGTAATCAACCATATCTTTCTTCATTCCTAACAAAAAATATTCTCCTCTTATTGCTATAATTTTCTTTTGATATCTTGGGTGTCCAACATGTGGAACATTTTGCATTTCTTTTAGCACCAAATTTCTCAACTCTTGAGAATTTGGAACACACACTTTATTCTTGTACAAGAGAATCCCATCCTCTTCCAGCATGTAGTTTTTATATTTCTGTTGTAAATTAGCTTGTTGTAAGCTTGCTTTGACTTGCAAATAATGCTGGTCTAATTTTACAACTTCCAAAATTCTACTTTTTAAATTTGAACTATACATGTTAATGGTTGTAGCATGCATTTCACGCACCCTTTTGCTAAGCACATCAACCACTTTATACTCTTTACCTTTTAGTATGTTTTATATCAAAATCATATTCACTAATAAATTCTATCCATTTAACTTGTTTGGCATTTAATTATAGCTACTCAAACAAATATTTCAGACCACTATGGTTTATCCTCAGCTCAAATTTTATGCCCATGAGATAATATCTCCACATTTTCAACACATGGACAATAGCTGCAAGCTCCAAATCATGAGTATCATAGTTCATCTCATGCTCATTTAGCTTTCTTGACTCATAGCAGATGGTATACCCATTTTGGACGAGGACTCCACCAAGCCCTTCTTTCAACACATCAATGCACACCATAAAGTCTTCATTTGGATCAACAATATTTGGAATAGGTGCATTGGTTAACAATTCCTTCAAGAGATGAAAACTCTCTTCACACTTGGAAGTCCATTCAAATTTCATCCACTTCTTCTACTAAGAAGTGATAGGATGTGCAATCTAGGAGAAACCTCTTATAAATCTTCTGTAGGATCCAGCTAGTCCCATAAAACATCTAACCTCTGTAACATTTCTTGGTGTTGGCCATCCTTTAATGGCTTCAATCTTCTTTGGATCCACTACTATGCCTTCCTCTAATATGATATGCCCCAAATAATGGATCTTCTTCTGATAAAATGAGCATTTACTTAGCTTGGCATACAACTGATTCTCTCTTAACACTTGTAGCACCATCCTCAAGTGTTTCTCATACTCTTCCTATAACTTTAAATAGATAAGTATATCATTCATTAATACTATTACAAACTTATCCAAGTAATTCTTGAATATGTCATTCATCAAGTACATAAAGACAATTGGTGCATTTGTCGATTCAAATGGTGCCACTGTAAAATCATAGTGCCCCTACTTGGTTCTAAAAGTTGTCTTGTTGATATCTTCAACTGTAGTGGCTTCTTGAAGGTTATGAACAATCCTCATTTTTTCTTCTTTATGAAGGCAATATCTATACAAGCTCTCTCCTTTACATCCCCAACATTTGATCGATGACCTTGGTCTTTTCCCTGAAGATTCTACCATCTTTGACTCACTCTGAGTTGGTTGGGTTTGTTTATATACATTAGGAATACTCCTAAAAGAATAAGGTTTGAAACCTTTCATCCTTTGTTCCACTTTTTCCTTCTTCTTATTCTTCCATTACTTTTGGAATGTTGCTCTACCTTTACTTTCCTCTTACAGGTACTTAGCCTTCCTTATGGTCTCTTCCAAAGTCTTGGCTTCATCAAATTAGATTTTCGCCTTGTAAAATGATGACAATCCACTCAAGAAACTCTGTATTTTCTCCTTCTCATATTGATAAAACCCACACATCTTAGCATCTCCAAGAACTTCCTCTCATATTCTTCCATGGTCATATTTTTGAGCTTGAGTTCAAAGAACTCTTACATCTTTTCATCATAGTAATGTTCTGAAAGACAGTGTTGTTGAAAATACTTCTTAAACTACTTCCAAGTGATCCTCTTTTCATTGACGTGCTTGACCTGCTTTAGCTGGTCCCACCACATAGAAGCTTTCCATTCAAGATGGTAAATGAATATTCTTGCTTCAAAGTTTGAGGAGTAGTTATGTAGCTAAAATTATTTCCTAGTTATAAGCAACCATTCTTTAGCCTCTTCTCCCTTCTTATTTTCTCCACGAAAATTTGGTGGCTTGAGATTTTTGAGCTCTCCCCACAAATTATCCAATTTATGCCTTCTCCTTTGATGCCTGGCAGGGGATACTTCGGGGCTGCTTTGTGATTCTTTAGATGAATGTGACTTCTTGGTTGAATGCGTAGGTGATTAATGTGGTTTCTAAGACATGCTAACAATCCTTGAATTCCCATATCCTTTGTAGTTATTCCTTCTTACATGAGGTATTATTTCCTCCTCATGATTTGAACTTGGTCCAACTCTGACTTGTCTTTGCAATTGGTTCAAAATTTGTGGCGGCTAAGTATTTATATGAATTTTCTCTTCCTGAGCTATTATTTTTCTCTCATAATCAACTCTATATATTTCCACTTACGTCCTCAAGATCTTCATGGTCTTTATCAACTCTACTGGCTCCACCCTGCTTCTATGCCCATTGGACTTTGTCTCCTCATTGCCCAAACTAATATTCATGCCTTTCACTTCTTCATGGTTGCAGGTTATTTGAGCATCTTTTGTGTTTCTGGTCCTCGTAACAAGTTGCATTTGTTCGACTTATACCCCTAATTCTGCAAAAATGTGCATGTAAAAAATTATTATTAGATAATAATAACTCTGCAATTCTGGAAAAAATATGCATAATTTCTACCCTTTTAAGTCCACCGGTCATCTTCTTTTAAATCCCTAAGAATTTTTGTTGCTCAAATCCAAATTATGGTTAGATAGGTTGATTCTAATCTTCAATATCTTTCCATTGACTACTCTCTTTCTCGATACCAAGTTTTGAGTTGAAAGTTATGGCTCCCTGAAATCAACAATTTTACCCCTTTTTGTCAAGTTTGGTACAATTAATCTCATAGACCAACTTCTACCACATGTAGAAGAAAATTTGTTATGAACCAAAACAACTTTTGTATTGGGCACATATAGTATTCATGATGGTGAAAACACAACAACCTTCATATTTGTGATTTGACGCTCCATTCACTTCCTGAAGCAATATGGAATTGTCAACTTTGTTCTTTCTGCACTTATCCCAGACTTAGAATTTTTAGCCAAACTGACTATCTCCCAAACTGAGCAGAACTAGGAAATCTTCACTATGACAAATTTGTCTGTCTTGTTGTGTAGGTAAAATGTTGATTAAATGATGTTTTCTATATTTGTGATATGGTGTCCCTTTTCCTCCTTTGAAAATCTCAAAATCCCCAAAAAGAGGCCCAAAATAGTGGTTTTGTCCCTATTTTGACACCTCCACTATAAACCCTTTAGAATTGGGCCTATTTTTTCACTCGATATTTCCATGCTTGGTCATGTTCTCGTCTATCCAAATCTCACCTGCAACATGGCCCATACTACTTAGCACCACTTTGTTCTTCAAAAAGAGTTACTTTTCATTTCCCAGAAAGCTGGAGTAGAAATAACTAGTGGCCCTCACTAGCTCTTTTGTAGTCCTCCTCATTGTTGAATTTCCCCTGAAATTTCATCTAATTTGGAGTTAGATTACTCATATTATGGCCAAAATAATATTTTGGCTCCAGACTTTTTAATTTAACTTTATCTTTGCTGACGTGACATGACATGTGCCTGCTAATGTGGTAGTTAGGTCCTATGTGTCCTCTTCAATGTATGTCATGTTATCCTCCTTCATCTCTGACCTACCATGTCATTCTTCCTTACTTACCTTTACCTTTTTTTTTTCTCTCTTCTTTACCAAAATTCACGGGCAACCTGACCCCTTTTGTAATTTTTTTCCACCTGGCACCATCTTGCCATGGATGAGAGAAAGGGTCCCACTATGTCCCTATCTCCTCCACTTAGCACACCATCCTTGGTTGATCTAGTGAGATAAGATCTGATGGTGGAGATGCATTCAATCCAATGCTCCATATTCATTTCAAGCCGACAAGTGCTCAATAAATAACATGGAAACTTACCTCTGAAATATACAACTACTATCCTTCATCACCATCGATCGTCCCAATTCATTTGGGAGATACAATTGATCAGAGGTTAATAATGTAACATGACTCAGAAATATCCAACGATGGATATCCATATGATCCGACGGTCCATATTGATTTTAGAGCTACAATTGCTCCACTGATAACATTGCAACTTGCGCTCGAAATATCTAATGACAAATATTAATCTGATCTAATGGTGGAGATGGATTTCGGGTTGATAAGTGATCGGAGGTTAACACAATAATTTGCCTCTGAAATATCCAACGGTAAAGGTTGGTTGTGATTGATGATCCACATTCATTTTGGGCTAGGAAACGCTCAACCAATAACAAGGTATTTCCATCCCAAAATGAACCTTGTGATGACACATGTCCCACTATTTATCAACTCCTCTTCCCCCACCACTGTGGATTCTATTGCATGGTACCACTTGTCACTTCCACATCACCACTTATGACACCCATACGAAAACCCCCAATTTTTAGAACTTTCAAAAATACCAATTTGTCAATAATACCTAAAAAAAAAAAAAGAGAGAAGAAGAAGTTTGCCATGGAATTCACAGGCTTGGATTTTGAAACATGTCCTTCCTTAACCAAATTCAAGCATGCCACTATCAATTCAATGCAAGCTCTAAATATTTCCCTGAATTTGGGGGTTTCCCCCAAATTTCCCAATTTCTTCCATGGTCCACTCTGCAAATTCACAATCTAGCCCAATCTATAGTTATGAATTTAAAATTTTGCGCCTCTTCAACTCACCTACTACCAAATTCGACCACATATGAGCAATTTCAAACCCACAATTTCTGAATTTTCAAACACTTTCCCCACTTTCTTTCCTTGAGGAATTTTGTCAAACTCTTCATAGGAAACCTATAACTTTTCTTCTACATGCTTATTTTTGGCCCATACAACTCAAGTGTTGTAACCCAAACTATAATTTTAATTTGTAACATACCCAACCACCCTTGAACTTGTTGGGATGGTGAGGTACTTGGAATTTTTCTCTCTCTCAACCCAATTTCCCACTAATTTCACAACATGTTCGCTCACACAACCATTCCAAATCACTAACTCTATTTCCCCCTTCAGTCTACACAAACTAAAGAGGGGATCCCCTTCTCTACAATGCACTCCCTCAGGATATCACGCCTCTTTCCTGGGCTCCAACATAGATGGGCCAAGAAAATCTGAATGGTGGGATCTACAATGATTCTTAATGGTAATTATCACAATAGAATTAACATTACAATGCAACCTTTGTTACATGCTTTCTTCCATTCCTCTTGCATCTCATACTAAGCTAGAATGATATTAGAATGATGGACAAAATAATCATAATGGTCTTAATGGTCCTTTTTTCCACTAATCTCTCTACTTAAATATGCATGGCTTCTTTTTGACAAGTGGCACTCAAAGAGCTACTCTCCCTCTACTTAGGAATTCATCCCCTCACATACGGACTTTGGGACATCACATGAAATCAAGATTTAGGCTTAGGAATATTTTATTATATTCTAAACTAAGCCCCCTTAAGCCCCCTCTCATTTCCCTATCATGGAATCATATCCCCCCATCATTTTAGTCCCCCTTGTCTTATGACCTACGATGTGCTTTTATTAATAACTTTGATGTACACCATTTACATTGCTTGGCCCTCAATCATACTATTTGGCTCACAACCTAAATCACATATTTACATTACATTACATTTTCGGGGATCAAAACTAGCATGTTACAAGGCTTGAAATCCCTATGCTTAGCATTTCAGTGCATGACCTATGCAAGCCTATAACATGCTTACTTTCTTAGAAAATATGGCACCTTGCTCCTCTATAAGTTGACTGCAACTCTACTTGTCCTCTTGTTTGGACCTCAAGGCTATGTTGGTACTATTTGTTGCATACTTCATTTCCAATATTGGCCCACATTGAAGTTAAAAGAAAATGGACATGAGGAGCCAAGATCAACCCATACTCATCTTCTCGTTTTGTTGGCTTATCATACAAAGTAGCCTTACCTGTTAATGTTTGAATTTCTACTCGAATTCGTGGTGGCTTGGTTGTCATTTAGTTTTGGTGATGGTTGGTTTATCCTTGTCATTATTCCATGGCTCAACTATGCAAAAGTTTTTGGTTAATATTTGGATTAGTAGGTGGCCACCCGTGTTCTTGCATCCTAGTTTTACCTGTGTAATACTTGGTGGATCATTATCTCGCCTCCTACCATCAAATCATTTGATAAGTTTTATCCTAGGCCTATTTTGGTATTCAACTCACATGGCTTAGACTTGTGTTGTGCATGTCAACTTGGGTATTGTATTTCCCATTCCTCGTCCATTTTTAAACTAAGCACAACCCTACCTTGCTCGTTTTCACCCTAGATATAACCGTTTCATAGAAATCATGGCATTGCTTTTATTTTTCTCGCTTATGGTGTCACGACATGCATTATTCATGCATATTTCAAGCCCAGTTTGGCCTTTGCTAGAGTTTGAGCTTGACCACCATTATGTACAAACCATGGTCTTGTGGATGTATCATCTGAGTTCAACTCTGTCTTGAGCATTTTATGGAGTAGGACATGCTCAACCTTCTCACTTATCATTGGCACATCTACATTCATAGATTTTCCCCTCCTTCACATTTCACATTCACTGGCAGGTTGCTATCCTATTGATTTATGCATTGTGTAAAAGGATTGACCTAGCCCTTAATGCATACATTCATTATTACATGCCTTTGTAGTAATTTGGGTGTTGCACCAAGCCTTACAAAATCCTTTATGTTACATATGGTACTCACAAATTTGTCAAATCATCTCAAATTAAGTGTTATAATTAATATACCACCCGATATGCACAAGTTGGTTGGGAAATTATGATAATCATAGTTTGTCTTATGGCCAACCATTAACCCCATCAAATTTGCTTAGTGTATCTCATCCTTACTAGGTTGTAAATGGTTATATAATTTTACTTAAGCATGCTTTGCCATACATCTGCTCACGAGGATCATGCTATAGTTTAACAAAGCCAAATGTTATCCATACACTGGTCATTTATTTACGAAAATATGGCTATTCTCCTTACCATGTAGTAGGTCAATTCAAAGGATTATTATACACGGGTCTATTTTTTTATTAGCCATACATATGTGAATTAGCTCTATTGTACTTTTTAGTTGGTTCTACTATGAATATGAAGTTTTTTGCAACCTTGTGTTATGATGCATATATTCTTTGCCTAACACATAGTTTCACCTATACTGCTACTTACAAATGCCCACCTGCGACATGCCTAGTTTATCTTCTTCTGCACTTGCCAACATTTACCATCAACCTCTTGATCCTTAACGGTCATTGATGGATCCAAATTAATGTGTTATTTATATGTTATACTATATCAACATAGTCCATATAAAATACTAATTGCTTGAGCGAGATCATGTCGCTAATTGAAGGTTTACTTGCAATTTTTTTTTTTTAATTGTACATGAGATTTCTAGAGCCATGGTTCACATGCCATGGGGAGAGGACAAGTAAATATACCTAGAGAGGTATGGAAGGGTGGCATAAGAAATACTATATAGTTTCCATTTCACTTTAATGCAGATTTAGATGAGTTTGCACAACTAGTGTAAACTGGACATTTGTATTTGGGAAACCCTAATGCACAACCACCCTTACTGCCTTTCCCTCCTAATTTGTAGCCACACCCAAGCATCGCTAAATTGATTCAAGTTTCTCTATCTGCACAAGATGGATGGAAGTTTCATCCCAACCCCCTATTGTTGGTACCACAAGATGGTAAATCCTTAATCCATATCCCGATGTTTTTAAAGTTTTTGGACTGATCTATTCAAACTTAGATTCTTCAGTCCCTATCCATGATACTAAATATGTCAAGAAACTCGTCCATGATCCAAAGGTTATAAACAAAGGGAAACAAAATGTGGATATACAACCAACACCCGTGCCTCCTTAGGGCCCTCCTAGCGATCCTATTGTATCACATGTTGTTGCACATCATTTTGATATCCCCACTACTACCAACTTCGTTGTTGCCCCCCCTCGTCATGAATAGGTTTTGCTTATCACCCTTCTATTTAGATATGACACAAAGATGCTAATATCATTTGAGGACATGCACCCCAAGGCATCCATCCTAGTGTAGCTTGTCACACGCCCATGTTCCTCTTCATGCTCAGGTATTAGGGACTTCTGTATAGGGAATCAAGTGTGCTCTGTTTTAATTGCTAAGCCAATGACAATTCCGTTGATGCCAACAACTCAAGACCAACACAAAGGCTCATTAGTAAATCTGTTGTGCTTGTGGAAGGTTTACTTTTATTTTCAACAATGCATCCACATCACTCATTCCTCTGCTCATTCACACATTACAATCAACAAATAAGGTGAATCACACTTGTTACGAGGAATAAATCTCTATGGTTTGGGGTAGGACCACAATAGACAGAACGACAACAAGAAGTCAACTCAAATCTCAAATATGATAGATAAATGGAAATGCCAACAAAAGAAAGGATAGAAGCCTACCTCTTTTGGATGTTTGTAGGAGACCACTGTTGAGCTCACAATCCAATGCTTGATACCTACAATTTGTCCTCAACATCCAAGATACATAGGCATATGGAAAATGTATGAAATGTCAACATATAAACTAGCATAATCCATCAACATGTATAGAAAATTTACCCATGGAAAATAATATAAAAATTTGCAACATATTATTGGACGAGAAAAGAGTATTTCTATTAATATAATTTGCAGAAGTACATAGGTGACAACCTTTTGTATCAACAACTTGTCAAAATCAAGAAACTAAGTCCCTCCACCTGGGCCTTCACCACTTGAATCTAGTAGTTCCAAGATTATTACTGTTTCCACAATATTCACCCAAGAAGATTAATATAATCCAAGTCAATATCGCAAAAGTTTCACTATAGAAGTTACAATATTATCCACCACAAAAGTTCCAATATTATCCACCGTAGAAAATATTATTCATCGCAGAAGTTCCAATATTATCCACCGCAAAATTTTCAATATTATCCATCGTGGTGAATATATATATATATATATATATATATATATACAAATTTGGTTATAACTTAGGCTTCTAGATGAGGTATTGAACTTGGAAAGAGTCTATACCTCACAAAAATTGAGGGCTACCAATATTATTCACCACAAAAGTTCCAATATTATCCACCACAAAAGTTCCAATATTATCCACAACAAAAGTTCTAATATTATCCACAACAGAGGTTCCAATATTATTCATCGCAAAAGTTCCATTATTATCCACCGCAGAATTTCCAATATTATCCATCGTGGTGAATAATATATATATGTATATACAAATTTGGTTATAAATTAGGTTTCTAGATGAGGTATTGAACTTGGAAAGAGTCTATACCTCACAAAAATTGGGGGCTACCCATCTACAACAATGGAATTTAGTGAAACAATCAATATTTTTGGTGGGAGTGTTAAGAAGCACTTTTAGGTAATTGTTGGTGGCATGATTCACGCTAGTAAAAGGCCAAATTGGCCCAACCAGAGCCAAATTCTCCTAAACAAAAGGAGACTCATTTGTGATTTAGTATTAGAACACCAAAAATTAATGTTCATAACAGATTTATGCATTTTGTTTCTTTGAAGGCAAAACTATGCATAAGACTAAGAGGTTTCCAAGGTCATTTGGGGATCAAATCTCACTTAATCTAAGCCTGATTTGCACCAAATGAAAGACAGATTGATCCATGAGCACAATGGGATGTTTTTAATCAGTTTGCAGCCATTTCCAAATCTTTCATACACATAGGGAAAGGGAACTGTCTTTTACGTCAAAGGTGATTTTTCCCTATTTCAAACTAAATTGAGTCTTGTTTCCATAGACAACGAAGAGGGTGATTTACAATCCCAATGGGTTTTAAACAATGATCAAATATAAGTATATTCATAGTAGAAGGAATACTGTATTTGCCTCCAAAAGAAGACCAAATGTTGTCCAATCATGGGCCTTTGCTTTGCCAACTCCTACAACCCTTGAGATATATTGAAGCACACCATATGAGTACCATTTTCATTGATTTGTGACCTTGATACAAATTGTTCCCACTGCAAATCTAGTCATTGATGTTGTTTTTGACTTGTTTCTTTCATTTGATTGCAATTATGGGGCAAGTAGTTCAAAGAGGATTGAGAAGCAATTTTAAAGACTTGCCACTTGGAGGCACATTCCAAAATGCATTAATGTGATTGGACTCACTTTTGGCACTCTTCCCTAAAATCAATTTTCTGAAAGCCATTCTCATCTCTCGAATGTTTATTTATTTGCCTTTCAAACATACTTTTTTATATATATATAAAAGTCCTTTTAGGGTTTCTAGAAAGAGACTATGATCACTTTTTCAATAGTGATAATTTATTTGTAACCCCAAGGTGACTTTGACCCTTGGGGTTAGTTTCTTCAACCCTCACCTCCTCCTCTTCTTTAAATAGGAGGAAGACATATGTAATTTTTAGGACTTGTTGAAAATAAGTACCTAAGTGTTGTTGGTTTTTCTCAAAGGTTCTTAGTGATTAATATTCATACTTGTTGTCATTTTGACTTTTGGGATTGGATACTCGATTGCTTATGGTTGAGGGGTAGTTGCAAGGTCCTTTCACACTATTTTCTCTAGGAGGGATTCATTATATAAGTTTCCTTGTTGCTTGTTTCTTGATTATAACACATTAACTTTTGCTTATCAACAATTGGTTTGTATATCTCATGTGTTGTTATTTCATGTTTGTGGAGGGAAAGGTTATTACTAAGGAAAACTAGTGGTTAGGAGGGGTCCAAAAAGGTCCATAGGAAACTTAAATTGTTCTTATTCTTTGTTGTTGGTCTGGTGATTGTCTCAAATTGTTTTTTTCTATTTTATGAGTGATTACTTATTCTTTTCATTGTTGTCTTAAATAATTAAGTCTAACGTTGTGTAGGTTAGTTTGTCAAAATTAGGGCAACAAGTTGTATTTGTTGATTCAAGTTTTTAGTTGTAGTTAAATTTATATTTTAACTCCAGAGCTTTAAAATCGCTAACCCTTGCAAGAAGAATATCTAGGTTTCCCTTTTTGTTTCACCCAAGTGGTGGGGAACCCCCTAATTACCCATTTCATGCAAAGGAGCCAACAAGGCAACAAACAAAAACATAAAAAAACCATGTAAGGGTTTTAAAACATGTTCCATTGCTTTTTTTGTATAGTTATAATTTATCAATTGTTAGTTCACATACAAGTTTCAAAATCATCATACTCCAACTTGTTAATTTGTCAACCACTTGTTAAATAAAATTATTACTTGGCATTATAAGATAGTTTCAAATTTGTTTTTCATTTTGTTAATACCAATGTAACATAGGTTGAAGGAAAAAGGGTAGGCAACACTAAGATTGGGTGATGGTTGTGTCTTCTCTCCATCACACTTGCAAAGTCACCACCAAGTTCAGTAGGGATGGTTATTTGGTATTATCTTCTTCGTTAATTTGTTAATTTTTTAACTTTTCAACTTCCTACCCCTATAAGAGTTTGTGCTAAAAAGAAACTTGAACAAAGACTCAAAAACTTGAAAAACACTAAAGGTTTCAAAACTCATTCTTTTATTTTTTGTTATTAGCTTGTTAGTTTTCAAAATTGTTAACCAAGTGACACGATTGGAAAAGCAACATGTTGTCAAGCCACATAGGTGGCTTCCCAATATTTATGTTAGTATTTGTTAATTAAGATATATTAAGTTCCAAAGCCAAGGAATCCTCATTGTGTCCCCTCATAGATAAAATTCCCCCCGTTATTAAAGTAGTGAGTGCCTTGTTTGGACCAATGACCACTAGTTTTCCTTGGACTTAAGTTGAAAAATATGGAACTTAGCAACACTGTGAATACTACTATGCTTGGGTAAGCTCAACTAGACTCCGTAAGGGAGGTATCAAGTATCTTCCTTTTCACATGTATCTTTCTTCCACTGAACTGGGTTTAAGATCCTGAAAATGTGAGTGACAAGATAGGGGTCAATCCCTCCTTCTTTGAACTATGTGGGGTACTCTTTATTTTTAAATACCCAATGAATTTGATCAAAAGGTCTCTAGCTCACTCTTTTCATACTTAGTGGTAATTGAATGTTGCGAGATAAATGAGTTCTGCCTATTTGGGAGGACCTTCAAAATGGAATGGTCTATCTTGCCTACTTGTTAATAAGTGAGATAAAACTTGGCAAAAGAACCACCAGTAATGACTCATCAAGCCATCATTAGTCTACCCCTTGTCTAGAACTATTACAACCTTGATTGCTTCAAGTTTTTCACAATTTGTAAGAAATGAGATCCTTTACTCATCATAAAGGTGATTTTCTATAGAGGACTCTTTATTTCCTAGTCACCTAGGATTATAGAAAAGCACCATCACCTCAACGATTTTGAAATACCAAGTGTGACGCTTGTCGTTGACACTTATTTTTCCCCGTCAAAAGGAATAAGAGGATCTTTTATGAACACAATACATCGTTGTCAGGAGCATAATGATACTCAATTTCCCCACCCATAAATCATCTCAAAATTGACAAAACATCATAGGGAAACATACATTCTAATATTAGGGTTGAATTTAACATGATAAACACCTTTTATGTTGGTTGTCACCACATTTTGGCAATCAGATTTGAGCTTAAAAGATTATGTTTTTTAACCATCTCTTTACTAGTTTGTATGAATAACTTTTAGGGATTCTTTCGATATGTTTTCTAGGCCCAATCAAGTGTTGACAACTCATTGTCCACCTTTTGTTCTTCATTGTATGCACACATCAACTACAAGAAATCCTTTTCCTATGGGGTTTATTGGAATTTTGACCTCTTATATTAATTGTTGTGCCTATAAATTTTACCTAGCTAGTTATTCTAGACCCTGATTGACTCAAAAAAAAAAATTCCATTCATTTTCTAGGTGTGTAAGATACACTACAACTTATTGTTCGCTATATTTAACTTGTTGGCCTAAAATTTTGCATGCTTCTAGTTCTCTTTTCTTTTAGTTTTCATAGTTTTTACCCTTTTCACTTTCTCAAGTGTTGAGGGAGGATAATACCCTATCTAGTGGTCCCAAGAGGGATTGCACACAAGACTATAACCTCTATTTCCCTCCCTTTCACCATTTTGGAAACATGACCTGGATATGAGATTTTTGTGCATGAGAGTACCAAAAAATTATCCTAGTTGGTTGTTAAAACTAGGAGTAGACAAAAATGATGAATGGACAACAACATAAACAACCTATCAATCCCTTAGCATGCATAAAAACTATTAAATCATAAAAATAATTATTGTAATGATTCAAGAATCATTTAAACACCATTTTTGAGGAAAAGAGAAGTTATTAATTATCTAATGGAAAGGTAAAATAACATGAAATATATCACTTGGCAAGAAGCTTGCAGGTGTGGTCTTTGATCTTCTATGTAGTAAGTTCCTTTAGTCCTCCAATGGGCTATTTTTATCTCTAAATATGAATAGGTACGAATTCCCCTTGTGTGTGTACACTTTGGAGGGGAAAATGGGCACCATGAAAGTAAGAAAACACTAGATCAAGTGAGAGGAAGCAATTCTCTTCCTAATTTTTGGCTTAATTCCTCTAGCATAACCCTAAATACATAGGTTCTTTTGGAAATGCATAGGATGGCTCTATAGTTATAGGCCATTGTTGAATCTCGAAAGAATCTAGTTTCAATGTGAATGCTTGGGGTTCAATCATGGGCACCCATGTGACTAACTCGACCTCAAGTGTGGCCAAGTACCCATCCATTGATGAGGAAGGGATGCTTGGTATGGGTACTTTCTCACCAACCATGCCTTAGATCCAACCAAAAGCTTTTATGGGCCACACAATTCCTTGATTCATAATTTGTAGGTATTGCACAAGTATTCATCAAAAATCAACACCATCGCATGATTCTAGAGAGACATAGTGCATGAACCTTATATGATCAACTGTAAATTTGAATGGGGTGAATGAATTGTAATTTGAATGTAAAATATTCTTTTAAGTGCATTACGTTGTATCAATGTTTGCTTTGTGATGTTTATGGGTAAAATCATCGAAGTCATATGAACACCCAATTGTACCAGAGTTAATGGTCTTCGAAATGTAGTGATACTATTATCTTTGTTTCAAGCAATGTTGATACACTAATTGACTAGGATATTATATTTTGTGATTAGGATATTGTTAAGGCATCTTTCTATGTCATCTCTTGATTTCAACACTGTAATATTTTTCAATTGTCAGTTTTGGTGATTTATGTTGCATTATGTTGTCATTGATGTCAAATGATTGATGTCAAAGAGTTGATGTCTTGTAATAGTATCATTTATGTATTTATTGATGGTCCATGTTGTCATTGATGTAACTAATGTCAAAGGATTGATTTTATTGATGTCAAAGGATTGATGTAATTGATGTCAAGTGGTGTCATAGTGATGTGTTGGTTCACAGGAAGAAGTTGTATCTTTGATGTCATGTCATGGCTGATAGGAAGTAACAAATGGATGAGCTCCAAATTGGTCCCCTTATGGTGAAATCCCTCATGAGAAGACGATTTATGAAGTCCAAATGGTTAAGTGGTTGAGTCATCCTAGCAGTGTGGTTAGGGAACCCAAGTTTGTTTGAGGAATAATGTAATGAAGATCAATGAATTTGTTAGTGAGGCTATTCTATATGGGTAGTTCTTGTCATGCCATTTCTGGTGATATGTGGAACGTCACATAACTCCTCACGATTAGAGAGTTATGGCCATATGAAGTTGGAGAACCCTCATGTGTTGTCTAGAAGCCCCTAGAAAGTCAAAGAAGTCAAATTATTCTAGAAGGTCCTAGAAGAAGTTGACTAGTCAAAGTGGTTAATCACGGGTTAAGTGGTTGCAACAAGAAAACAATTAAAAATAAACTACTTGCAACTAGAAGTGGATAAGTTATTATTTGTGGAGAAAGTAGTTATAAGTGGACAAGTGGTTAGAAGTGGGTTAGCCCCCAAAAGAAGGAAGTTGGTTAGAGTTGGTTAGATGAGAAAGCTATTTGGAGAAGTATAAATAAGAGAGAAAGGGTCTCTTATGAGTGAATCTCTTGAGCATATTGAAGATCTATTATGGTAAAAGATTCAGGACGCATCAAAAGTTTCGTAAGTCTGATATTTTGACGACAAAAGTTTTGGAGGTTCATAAACCCTAGTTTTCTGAAGGTGTACGTGGGATGCAGTGAGAAAGGGCGCATATGTACGTGGGATGAAGGAGAGAAGGGTGCGTACAGTTGGGAAAGACATGGAAAACTTGAGTTAGTGCTGGTGCAAGGTCCTTGAAGTCTGAAGCAAGTTCCAGATCAACATTCTATAGGTTTAGATCTACTACAGAGGTTCTGGTATGGGTAAATATTGTTTTGATTTTCTCATGGTATGGTCAATGCTTGATGCATTCTTTGTATGGTTATATTGATGTATGAATATGGAATTTGGTTGGTTTTGTAGGTCAGTTCAGTTCTGATTGAGAGATATCCATGATCTGTGATTGTCTATGCATGAGTAGCATGCATAGGTTGTTGGATGGTATAGATGTGTTTGTGATTGGTTATGGTACAGATTGAGCAATGACAGACAAATTGCAGTGATAGGTCACAAGTGGATGTGACAGAGGCAGAAAGGGTATGAGGGTCCATAAGGTTAAATTTTCAAAAACCCTAGTTTCTAAAGGCGTACGCATGCTGAAAGAAGGAAGAGTGCGTACATACGCGTGTTGCATTACAGGAAGGTCATGTACATATGCGTGCTACACTATTGACAGGTCACATACCCATTGACATATTTGGTTCTGTCCATAAGCAAGCTCTTGTGCTTGAAAATTGGATTTCTCACATCTCAGTTGATGCTGAGATCTGCAAGCTGAGTCTTGCATTAAGAGTTGGTGTTGTTTCTGTATTCAATTGTTGCTGATAAACCCCAAGGATTGTAGTCTGTAATGTAAAAGAAACTTATACATACATCTTGTGTTCCTTGTGTTCTTTGTGATGATGGTTTATTAATAATGGTTGTTGTTGATATATGTTTACATACAACTAGTTATAAATGAAAGTAGTGAATGATGAGTAAAGGGTGATTGATAACTATGGTGTTTTGTAAACAAGTATGAAAAGATACATACATTGATTCTCCCCCCTCCCCCCTCTCAGTGTGGTCAGTGTGTCCAACAATTTATTGGTTGATAACATCTCAGTGTAAACATGTTTTTTTTTTTTATTTTTTTATTTTTTATGTCAATTGGATTTGTATTAGTTCCTTTCTCCATGGTTTGGATTTTTACATTTAATGATTTCTCTAATTCAACTCTAATTTAATTAGATAGGTCATTGATTTTGTATCAACCAATGCTTCCTTGCTAGTAAGTTCCTATAGCTTTTCTTATTGCGATTTATTTTCACTTTTTAACTTCTTATTTGTGCAATTAAACTTGGACTATGATTCTTGAGATGAGAAATTCCTCCATCCTTATCAGCTCTTGAAGTTCATTTAAATATTTTATAACAAATTATTCACCAATACTTGGTAAGGACAAAATGCCCTGCTAGCCATCCAAACAAATGCTAGCATTAGCATGCAAATATTTGAATCAAGCAACCATACATAGACCACATTCTCAAGCATCAAACATGCATGTATGCATATAAGAGATCAAGTAGCAAGGGGATTTTGTGAGCAACAGGGTTTGTATGTAAGATGCAAGCGATAGGCTAAGTAAGAGGTTCAATGAGATCATGTTGGCAAACAATCTTCACCTAGAATCTATTATTTCTAGCCAATATTGTTATTTAGCTACAATCAACCTTCACATTGATCATATTATTTAGACTTCATATTCTTGGGATTTAAATGATAAATGCATTATTCCTTCATATGTGTTACAATGCGACACCAATAGAACTCAATCATACAAACTTGTATTATTTTACAAAGGAAAAGCTTCAACACTATGTGGCTATTACTTGTATGAGTCCATACTCCACTTTCAAACACATGCATAGGTTGCAAATGATCATACTTGACACACTAAGTAGATCTATCAAAGATTGTGATATCACACCAAAAAGAAAATTTTCCACCCCCAAACCCTCTTTGCATGCATTGAATTGAAAGGGGAGATGACAAAATTTTATAAAGGGAGCGTGAGCTCCTACAACTCATCCAACTAAAGAGTAGAAACTAGAAGAGCATGATGAATAGGATCCTCTAGGAAGTAGTTTAATTTTCATTTTTACACAACAACCAACATCCAACATCCAACTATATTAGAGATGAAATATATAGGCATGAATGCCTCTACCCATCCACTATGCATAACATAACACAAACCCGCAGAAAAGAGGCTCTCATTTTTATGTCAAACTACCACAGGAAAAATATCCAAACCCATCATGGATTACATTTAATGTCCAATGGGAAAAGTTTTCCATGATTAATAGATCTTTGCAACTATAAGCTGACCATAATATGCCAAACAATGGTTGAGTGAAACCCTTACAAATGGTAAAATATGCCCAAAATGTCATTAGGCTAAGGCTAAAAACATTATCGATAGGTTTGACTTGAGAAAAAGGTTGATTTAATAGAAGAAAGATGAAAATAGAAGTATGACAGGATTTTCATTTGTCACTTCTAACAAGAGACAAAATGAAGGATTTAACCACAGTCTACCTTTGAAAAATTAGTAAATGTGTAAATCAAAATGCTAGGTTTAGGAATAAAATTTCAAGCCCTAGGGCATCACCATTCTACGCTAATATATGAGTTGAATGACACAAAAAATGAGGGCAAACTTTGATGTAGAGGTAAATACGAACTGGATCACAATTGGTGAGGGCATTTGGTAAGGTAAACTACATGCTCATAAAAACCCCCAAGTGACCATTACTCAAGTAACAAACATGCAAAATGAAGGCATCAAATGATTATTTTCATAGGTTGTGGGTTACCTCTTTCCCTTTGATTTTGAAGTCAATGGATAAGTTTTATCCATGACTTATTTTTCTCTGCAAATTGCACCCTTCAAACCACGAACCACTCTCCTTTCAAAGAAAACTACAATGAATGAAAGCTAAAAGTAAGTAGTAAAACTTGTCTCTCCTTTAGCTTGCAAAGTAAAGGAGCCAAGTTTAAAAATTTAACTTGATTCCTACACTCCACCCACTATAATCAAGTGTGACCAGTCTAATAAAAATGGACACAGTTGTATGCAATGGACGACTATATATTCACTTGAGAAATTAATGCCCAAAACCCCTCTCATAGAGCACATGGCACGAGGAAAACATAGCATTGAAATGGATTATGGAGTAAGGTAAAAAAATACAAGGGTTTTTCCATCGTATTATCCATAATTGGATGCATGAGGATGGCCAAAAATCAGTTACTTGAATCAATGCCACAATACCATATAAATCAATGTGTTGTTATGTGAATGTTTGCTAGTGTTTTTAACATTGGTTAGTTAAGCACACAAACACATATGGATGCTAAACCATTTACATATCATGTAAATCTTGTGTAATTTTTTTTGCAATGGTGATCTCAACTCATAGCTTTTCCACTTTGCACTTAGGTATAAGGATAGGCATTGAGGCCTATAATAATTTATGGGCTTACTAACCATGCTTTTCATGTTGCAAGTGAGATGAATTGAAACTAAATCAAGCTGAGATATTTTATTTTTTTTAAGTAAAAAAGGGTGGAGCCTATTATATTACCATAAACAAAATACAGAGCTGTTAGTGATGCCAGCTGTCTCGCCTGAGCAGGAAACCGGGACAGCTGGGCATCCTTGTCCATGTGTCACCCAGTTTGCAGAATTATCAAAATTAACAAAATTGACGATGCTACGTACTGCCCGAAGGAAACCAGGACTAACAGTCGCGAGCATGAAACTGGTTCTCCTAACTAGTGCTAAGAAATACTGGTAGCTAGCTATCTTAAGGCATAAATTATAACAACAAAACCAAAAACAAAGTCTAGTTCTGAACATTAGGTAACCTCTGAACCGGGATGCTTGTCCTTGTCCTCGGAATGCCTCCATCTTGCTGGGAACGAATAAGCTCGCGCGCAATTCAGACATTGTTTCTTTGGCGGAGTTCTGGAATGTGTCGCAAAGAACATGTCAAGCCGTTGATCCATTCACGCGAGGCGGAAGATTTGGTCTTCCAGCATATTCCTCATCTCAAAGACGAGATTGAGGTATCCCCAGTCAACTGAAGGTGGCTGCTCTGGGCGATGGCTATCCATGAACTCCTCGCTGGTGGTCGCTTCTGCTACCTGCGTCTTGTGCTGTTGTCGTGCTTGCGCTTGCCCTTCTGCCTTCTTGGTGGGTTCGGGAGGAACCTCTTCTTCCACGTAACAGGGGGAGTAACGCTTCTCTGCGCTGGTTGCATGAGGGTCGAGCGTGCTACTTGCAGGCGGTGGTTTGCTATCCGAGCCAAAGTTCGAGCTTGGATTCCAATTTTATGGTACCATAAACAGGGTATGCTCAGGAGGGATTTCCAGGCCTCCTTCTGGGATGACTTCCTCCACGTACGCCATTGGAGGTGTGCGCGGTCTGTTCCTTCATCTCCTGGCTGCCATCGCCATGGCTTTCTCAAAGTTCTCCTTCCTCTTGCGTCGCGACTCCGCCGTGTACCAGGCTTCTCCCCTTCCCAGTTTCCCTCTGGCTCGGGGCATGGTGGGGTTCCAGTGAATGATCTGGATGCTATCAACTGCAGTCGAGTTGCTCCTGAGTATGGGCGAGGTTGCCGAGTGTGGCCAATGTTCCAGTGAAATGGGAGAGAAGCTGCTGCAATTCTGGTTCGCCTGTGGAGCGGAGGCCTCTGGGAGCGGCCTGCTACTTGGTCTTACGACTTGGACAATGAGCGCGAATGCAAAAACAATCGCCATAGCCAAAACAATCCCCATAGCCATTAAAGTCTGCTGGATAGTGCGCTGGTGGCGGGTACCCTTCCCTTGCACGAGGGGCCTTGTCGTTTGAATGCTCCTGTGCGTATTCATGCTAAGTTATTGTCCGAGGTGATGTGAGCCGGTGGATGCATTAAAGCTACGTCCCGGCTCGCTCCCCCGTGGCACCATTGCGCTCCGTGTCACCCCATCCGGGGAATGAAGATCGCTAGTGGCTAGGTCTTGACACCCAGTGAGGATCTCTGGAGCTGGGGAGCCGTGGCCTTCCCAACAGAAGTGTTCCTCGCCCGTTTCAACTGCCTCATTTGCTAGTCGATCTGCCACTTTATTTGCTTCTCGTTTCAAGTGGGAGGTAGTGATGCTGAGATGCAGTTGTAGGTGGTGACTGAAGTCTGCGAGCAGGCCATAGAGTCTCCAACTTGGTGAGATTTTGTCAGGGTTTCATCCGTGGAGGATTCTGGTGGCTATCCTTATGATGATTTGTGAATCTCCTTCCAGGATTATCCTTTGGTAACCTTTGTCGATGGCTGTTTGGAGTCCTCGCAGGAGTCCTATTAGCTCAACTACATTGTTGGTTGTTTCTCCAAGGAATCCTGCGTCCAGACCTAGGATTTCCCCACCTGAGTTCCTGAGCACTGCCCCATATCCTGCTGGTCCTGGGTTGCCTTTGGAGGCTCCATCAAAATTAACTTTGATGAAGTTTACTGGAGGGGGAGTCTAGTTGGTAGGGTTGGTTGGTTGTCTCATGTTGCTTCTTGGTTTCGGTTGGTTGCTTATTATGGGCTGCCAGTTTTGAAGAATGCTTTTCTCCTCAGGGATGCACTGTCGATCTTCCTATGTCTAGGACTTTCTCCTGATTGTTTCTTTTATTAGGGATTTGATTCTTTCCCAAGTGGTTTCCGGGAGGGAAGATTGAGAGTGGAAAATTTGCTTGTTTCGCTCCTTCCAAATTTGCCAGAGGGTGAATCCCGGCAACAGTTTCCATATGAGGTTTAGGATGGGGTTGTTAAAGGATATGCTATCCCAATTCTCAATTGTGCAGCTGATGCTGCTTCAGTTTCGGTTGGAATTACGCATTAGTTGCGCTCCATAGTCCCATATCCGTTGGCAATAATGACATCCGTTGAAGAGGTGTTCTTTAGTTTCCTCCTGTTGGAAGCATAGAACGCAAAGGGAGGGTCCAATGAAGCCTCTCTTTCTTAGGTTGTCCCATGTTAAGGCTCTGTTGTGCGCCACTAGCCACAAAAAGGTAGAAACCTTAGGCCAGAGAGAAGGATTCCAAACCTTGCTCCAAATATGCTCCTTTTTTGCTTCCTGTTGGTTTCCTTGCAGTGAATAGGCTTCTTTGATAGTGAATAGGCCAACTGTGGTGTACCCCCACCTCAGGATGTCTGGTCCCTCTCTATACAGTATTTTTCTGCTGGTGGCTTGATATTGCCAGCTCTGCAGATCGAGAGTTTCGGGGATCCCGAGCTCTTGATGTGAGATCTTCCATTGGCGCCACCGTAGCTGCGGAGTTTGTGATGTCCAGAAATCTTTGACTTTTAGAGAGGTGTTCTGATGGAGGGCTCTTTTAAGGTCAGATAACTCTTCCATTATGTCCAATGGTTTGAGTTGTTGCCAAGAGTCTTGCCAGAACAGGGCACTTCCTCCATCTCTTAGCTCCCAGAAGGCGTGGTTTTGAACCAGTGTGCGATTTTTCCAAGCTGTGTTCCAGATGTTGGAGCCTTGTATGTGGTTGTTGTGTCGGATTAGCTGATCTTCCAAAGTGTGGGGGGCATATTTTCTTTTCCACAGTTGCGCCCAGGCTGCTGTTGGATTTTTCAACCATCTCCACTAGATTTTAACTCCCATTACTTGATTCAGTTTCCCTGGATCGTGGAGCCCCAGTTCGCCTTGACTTTTTGGCGTGAAGAGCCTATCTCAGATGACTAAAGCCCATTTCTTGTTTGGTTGATGACCGTTCCAAAGAAAGTTTCGCTGCAGGGTTCTAATGGCTTTGATGACTTTCTTGGGAGCCGCTAGAGCAGTGAAGAGGTAGGTGGGTAGAGCTTGCAGAACTGACTTGAGGAGAACCAATCGGGAGGCAATATTGAGGGGTCTGAAAGTCCAGTTGCGTAGCCTATTTTAAATGGAGAGGAGGAGGCTGTCCCAGGAGATGGAGGTGGCCGCCGCTCTAGTGAGTGGAACTCTAAGATAGTTGGATGGAAAGGAGCTTCTGGGTATCCCCAGAAGTCTGGAAACATGACGCTGGACAGAGGGCGGAGTGTTTAAGAAGTAGAGCTTGGATTTATCCAGGTTGAGCGACATGCCTGAGGATTCAATGAAGTCTGAGAGGATGGAGTTAAGCGTGTTGGCCTCCTGGACAGTGGGAGAGTTCAGAAGGAGGGTGTCATCTACAAATTGACTATGTGAGGGTGCAGGCTGAATGTTGTGCAGAGGTAGGCCTTTGAGGGAGCCTTCATTTACTGCTGCTTTGATGTAGCGTCCCAGGCCTTCCTCTAAGAGTACAAACAGAAAAGGGGATAGGGGGTCCCCCTGTCGGATTCCTCTGGATGGCGAGAAAGGTTTGGATGGTACACCATTAACTAGAATGGAGAAGAAGGTGGAGGAGGTGAGATTCATGATCCAATTTACCCAACCCTGATCGAAGCCGAAGGAGTCTAGGACAACTCTAATATATTGCCAGCTGGCCCGGTCGAAAGCTTTTGAAAGGTCGAGTTTGATGAGCATACCTGGAGTTCTTGAAGTCTTGAGGGAGTGTATGATCTCATGGGCCAAGATGACGCTGTCCATGATTTGTCTTCCTTCTACGTACCCTGACTGTTCCTTGGAGATGACGAATGGCAGGATGGGCTTGAGCCTAGTGGTGATGACCTTCGTTATAATTTTATAAATGACGTTGCACAGGGCTATGGGTCTGAACTGTTTGGGATTGGTGACTCTTTCTTCTTTCGGAATGAGGGTGAGGAAGGTGGCATTGAGAGCTGGTAGTACCAGGCCTGAAGCTCTTGACTCCTCTACCACTTCCCACACTTCTTGTCTGACCAAATCCCATCAATGGTGGAAGAAATCCATGGTGAACCCGTCCGGGCCTAGGGATTTTCCTAGGGGCATAGCCTTTACTGCTTGGTCGACCTCTTCTTGGGTGATGGGTCGAGTTAGGGCTGCATTCTTCTCTGGGGTAACTAGTGTCGGTATGTGTCCAGTTACTCTCCTGATTACTTCCGTTCTATCCTTCTTCGGTTCCGTTAGGAGGTCTTGATAGTACCTAAGCAGCTCCTCCTCAATTTTGGAGTGTTCCCTGGTTAAGTTGCCCTGACTATCCTCTAGGTGAGTGATCCTATTGATATGCCGTCTATGCATCATGGCTTTATGGAAAAAAAATGTGTTCTTTTCCCCTTCTTTAATCCACTACACTATGGATTTTTGCTTCCATAAGATTTCCTCCTGCTTCCTTCGTTCTTCTAATTGTGCCTGAAGCTCCTCCTCCTCCTCCATTAATTCTACAGTTCTAGATCCAGAAATGAAAATTTCTTGAATCTCCCCCAACCTGCTCTCTATGGTCCTTATGCTTTGAAGTATGTTACCAAAGCTGTTTTTGTTCCATTGTTTTAGCCTTTGCTTGAAATTTTTTAATCGTTGCTGAAACTTGTACATGCATGAGCCATGGTCTATTTCCGCTTGGTCCCACCAGGATTTGGCTAGACGTTTAAAGTCCGGGTGTGATAGCCAAAATTTCTTGAAGCGGAAAGGCTTGTATCTGGGAGGCTCCCCCATGTCTAGCTGCAGTGCCAGGGGCCAGTGGTCTGAGCCTGCTTTTGGTAGGATAAGGCTTTCCAGATGAGAGCCTGATTCCATGATTTCTTCAGTTACCAGGAAGCGGTCTAGTCGACATGCAATGTGCTGGTTACCTGATCTGCGATTGGACCAAGTAAAAGTGTCATTGCTATTTTCTATATCTACTAATTTTAGATGATCAATGAGAGCTTTGAACTTACCACTGTCTTGCTCGAGTCTTTTGATACCTCCAGTTTTCTCCTCCAGTGTCAGGATCATGTTGAAGTCACCTCCTAAGATCTAGTTTGGGGTTGTTTCCAGGGTTTTGATCAGCTTGAGCCACTCCATGAATTTGTCTTTGTCCTGGCTGCTGTGGGGCCCATAGACGTTTGTGATGGCGCCTTCCTGGTTCGTACCCATGGCCACGAAGTGAGCAGTTATTGTGCCTATTGTTGTGAAAGGTTTGCTGATAGTCACGTTGGAAGGGTTCCATAAGATGGCAAGGCCACCTGAGGCTCCTATGGAATCTGTTGTTATGGAGGTACATTCTCGCCATATGCGCTGAAAGATTGTTTCAGCCTCTTCTCCTCTGCATTTAGTCTCTTGGAGCAACAAAATATCTGGTTTCTCTACTATGATGCAATCTCAGAGGATCCTTTGTTTGGATCTACCATTCAGTCCTATGATATTCCAGGTGATGATCTTCATCATTAAGAGGGAGGTGATGAGTGGAGGTATCCCTCCGAGAGCTTGTGTATCTGACCTGAGTTTATCATGAGGTTGCCTGCTTCCTTGATCAGTTGGTGTGCAGTCTTCCGTCCCCTTCTTTTGTTTTCGCGAAGGACTCTCTTCGGGCCAGAGTTCGAGTCCATTGCTATGCCCAGACGTGTTGTGGATCCTACGGAGGAATTGAGAAAGACCTTGTGTACCTTGCGTAGTTGTTCTTCAGGGAGGGTCTGCAGGTTCTTTTGGTTCAGAGCCTCCTCCAGCTTTTCCAGCTCTATCCCTGCCAGATCTCGATCGTACAACATCATCGGGGTATCCCCATCTCCATTTCCTTCTCCTCTTTCATCCATGTGGGTTTCACCGGTTTGAGGAGAAGGGTTAGGATTAGGGCATTTTGTTTGCGGCTGCTGGGGATTTTTGTGCGGGTCCTGAACTTCCTCATCTTCTGGTAGCTGCTCCAGAATCTCGTAAGAGTTCTTAGTGGCAATGTTTTGTCTGGAGTCCGTGGTCTTCTTCTTTGGTGGGCTTCTCCTTTTTGATGCGACTGTGGTGAAGCCATCTTTCTGCATGGTTTCGATTGCTTTTGTAACTTGTTTGATGATGGGGCGATCTCGGTAGAGGTG
The DNA here is from genome assembly GCA_009831015.1 of Picea engelmannii. Classification (NCBI taxonomy): domain Eukaryota; kingdom Viridiplantae; phylum Streptophyta; class Pinopsida; order Pinales; family Pinaceae; genus Picea; species Picea engelmannii. Next base: position 584,371 of record ML779416.1, read on the forward strand.
GCCATGCTCATGGCATCTTCTGCATCTAAATGGTATGTGCTCGTAGTCCAGAGTTTGTTGTCAGTCCTCATCCTAGTACTCAAGGGTTATCGCGTCAGGGAGTGCTTTGGATATGTTCATATACACATAGATCCTGGCATACGAGGTATATTTTCGCTGTCTTGTGGCTTCTGAAGCTTTCACATATTGCCCTAGGGTATTTCCTATACCCATTAGAATCTCTTCCAACCAGAACTCTTGTGGCAGGGAGTACAGGCGTATCCATACAGGGGCCATGGTGAAGTCTTCTTTGTCCAGGCTAAATCTTTCAGTCCAAAAGCGGAGGAACAACCCTGCCGAGTTGAAGAAGTACGACCCGTTTTCAAAGATTCTGTCTTTGTCCTCTAAATTGTATACAATGATTGTGAAGAAGCCCTTGGAGCTGAGTTGGATCTCGTAGTCCCCCTTGGGGTTCCACCRGTGTTTTATCCATTTGTTGAGGTCCCTTTCTGCTGGCCAAAGCCCCAGAAATTTGCCAATGAGGGCGTTCTCTCTCATAAATTGTGTATGCTCTCCGACCCRGGTTGAGCTGATGAGGTATCTCGATAGCTTCTCCATTTGCGGGATGCATTTGCCTGGTTCCCAGCTCCGTGGTGGCTTTGGTTGAGAGGTTCCTGCTTCTGTTTCCATTTCCGCTCTGAGGCTTTGTTCCCTGGCTAGGAGCTGCTCTCGTACCTGCGGTGGCGGCTCGAAGGTAGGTCACAGTGTTCTGGTCCCGGGTTTGTCATTGGCCGCAACATTGCGGTATGAGGGGGGTTTCCCCCCCTCCTCTATGCCCATACCCTTGTGGCAGTGGGAGCCGAATGGTCAGATATGGCGCTGGTTAGTCTTCACGCTGAGAGTCTTTACCTGGTGGCCGACAATCTACCTTACGAAGGGCTAGGGTTTTGCAGCAAGCGATCCTCCCGTGGTGTGCCTCACCATCCAATCAGGCTGAGATATTAATTATATCATATAAGCTACATAAATATCATATGATCATTCATAAAATTGCATTCACATCTTTTCAAAATCTACACGTAGAAGCATGGAATGAACAAATGAGCAAGATGACCACATATATCATCATAACTATGCAAGCCATTATAATGAGATATTTGATGGTGAACTGCACTTCACATTTGTAAGCCAATCATCCACATATCATTTCATTTCTTTTTTGTTGTTGTAAGTAAGCAGAAGAGTTCTATTGCAATATAAACAAAATGTATAAAGGTTTAATCATGAGTAGAGAGGCTAGTGCCAGTCTACTCTGTGCCATGAGTTCTGACTTTCATAAAGTTTATTGGCCTACCTATTGGGAAACCAAGTCAACCTAAAAAATTGAACTTGAAGAGTTCTTTTGTTGCCAAAAAGGAAAGTAAAATACAACCTTCTAAGAAGACTGAAACTAGACACATCTAGATAGAAAAAATGATGGTGTTGAGACCAAATAAAATAGAAAGAGGAACAAAAAATGAAGATAGGACAACCAAACATCAAGACACATGAAATTGGGCATGAAACTTGGATTTCTCGGCACCAACTCCCATGTCCAAGTGAGTCAGGATAGGGGAATCCTTTGAGGATCCATCTTAAGGCAATTGGATGACACTGCCATTCTTCTTGACCATTTGCGAAACCATGGTTAGTAGAAAATGATAATGCTTCTCTAGAGCATCCAACCGCTAGTGAAATTCCTTCCAGTCAGGATCTTTTTCTAGCATTGCTTGGGATACAAAGGTTTTAGTGTGCCAATAGATCTCAACTATGTGGAGGAATTTCATGTCCTTGTTTCTGTTGGTTCCCAGATCCAGAATGAATGTGCCCACTTTCTAATCAATTACTTCATCTTCCATGTATGCTCTGATTACATTAACATTCTCCTCAATAGTTTTAACAAAATCATGTGTAGAGGGGGGGATAGAGTTCCTGTACATTGCATCCGCTACTTCAACAACAAAGGTTTCTCGGGTCTTGCAAACAAAGGCCTAGAAATCACGAGCCACATGCGGAGCCATGGGAATGAACATAATAACCAAAACCCAACTGCCAAAGAGGTTTGAAATGAAGTCGTTGTCTAAAATTGTAATGGCATGCAGGGACATAGTTTCCCTTCCATTGAGTTGAGCAAAGAGTGGAGTGGTTAGGACAAGCATTCGAGTAGAGATCATCGCCATAAGAGGAAACTTAATTCTCTCCATTACCACTTGTATCATTCCCACAACTAGTCATCGTCCCCACGGAAACTTAATTCTTGATATATGCCTTCCTATGGTTAAACTATTTCTAAAGGAACCTCGCTTTGAAACCAATTGTTGAACTTATTCTTATACTAAGAAGGGGGGGGGGGGGGGGGTGAATCAGTATAAGATACTTTTTACTTTAACTGAGCATTCATCAATTATTCATTATTTTTAAAACAGTAAATGCATGTAAAATAAAATCATGGTACACAAAGTTTAACTTGGAAACCCTTGCGGGAGAAAACCACAAAAACTTATCTTTATAATTGTCTATAGGCACCAACCTATTGTTACAAAGATTGTAGGAATCAACCTACTTGAGACACCAATATCCTTAGTTGAGCACCAACTCAACAAGATATTGTGTAGGCACCAACCTACTAGAGACACCAATGTCTTCAACTAAGCACCAACTCATCAAGATATTGTGTAGGCACCAACCTACTAGAGACACCAATCTACTCACTTGAGCACCAACTTAGTAAGACCTAAGCACCAACCCACATTTATAAGAGGAAAATGATATTTTTTCTTTATAAATAAGCTTTAGGCCGGTTAAAATATTATAATGAAGGTTACTACTTGTATGCCCTAAGGTGACTAGTGGAGGTTGTCGGTGAATTTTGAGAGCCACTTTATAAATATTTTAACATCATTTAATAAATATTTTAACATTATTTAAATCTTTTAACATTATTTGGGAGCATGCATGTAACCCCATATCAACCCTTAACTTTTGACATTACTGGAGAGCATGTATGTAACCCCTTATCAACCCTTTCAAAGAGAGTGCCTTCCTCAAGAGCATGTATGTAACCCCTTCTCAACCCTTGCAAAGAGAGTTCATTCCTAGAGAGCATGTATGTAACCCTTTCTCAACCCTTGCAAATAGAGTGCATTCCTAGAGAGCATGTATGTAACCCCTTCTCAACCCTTGCAAAGAGAGTGCATTCCTCAAGAGCATGTATATAACCCCTTCTCAACCCTTGCAAATAGAATGCATTTCTCAAGAGAATGTATGTAACCCCTTCTCAACCCTTGCAAAGAGAGTGCATTCCTTGAGAGAATGTATGTAACTCCTTCTCAACCCTTGCAAAGAGAGTGCATTCCTCAAGAACATGTTTGTAACCCCTTCAACCTTGCAAAGAGAGTTGTTGTAAACCCTTGCTAACCCTTGTAAAGAGAGTTGTTGTAACTTATTTAATTAACTTGATTTTTTTTATTGTTTCTCATATGAATACACTTGTAATTCTTGCCATACCTTTTCATTAAAAGGGTGTAGCTCTAGTGGGTACATGGAAGAAGAAAGTTCCTCCTATTTTGGATTTAATTTTTAAAATTGACTTGTCGGTCATTAGAGGGAAATGATCATGTTGCCCTGCCATAGATTGGCTAAAAAGGTAGATGTCCCCTTTGGAATTTTAAGTATATGTGGCTTAGGAGTTGTTGCATATGTTGGGGAGGTTTCATAGTTCCCCTATACCATTTCACCAATATATCCAAGTTGTTTTCATAACTCTAGAACTTATTTCATTAAACCCAATTTCTAATTATCCCTAATGCAAGGAAGAGTAAGCTTGTAATTCTTGCCATACCAAGATGTCTAATTTAAGAATAACCAATGATTGGGTGTTTGATTTAGTTTGCCATCAATTTGGGTTTCTCTATTACACAATTGTAGGAGAGAGCAATTTTTTTGAGTAGAGGAGGAGGCTTCTTTGTGCACTAGTCTAAAGTGCCTCTAATAAAAAAATTTGGGAGCTCTTCTAAGGATATTTTAAGGCATTTTTGGCATTTGTACGCACAACTTTAGGCACATGCTTTCATAACTTTTTTTGTGTGCATGAACAACTCTAGGCACATGATTTTACAAAAGTTTATGGACGAGAAATTATCCATCTTGATTGCTCACAATTATTATACTTATCTAAAATGATTGTGAATTTAAGGAGCAAGGGGCTTTATTGAATCATTACCATCAATGAAAATGAACACCCTTGTGTCATTGGACAATAAAAATGGCACAATAGATGTGATTAAGCACTCTTTCTCATTTCTCTCACTATTTCATCAGATTTTTTTTCTTTTAATTTCATCTCGATAATTTGATATTTTGAAGATTCTTGATGAAGCATGGAAAACTATAAAAACTCTATTTGAAAAAACTAACTCAATTTGAGGTCATTAACTTGAAACTTAGATCATAAGTTTGAACCCTAGTGATTTTGACATAATTCAAGTTTTCGTCTAAAAAATTAAGTCTCTTCAACCTCAATTGAAGTACTACAACATTATAAAGGAGGATTAACAAATCATTCCAAGTATTTTCTCTTAGTTGGGTAAGTCAGACTCGATCTTTCTCTCTAGTTTTTAATCCACTAAAGGTGCAATTGGTTCAACTTATTAAATGCCTTCTCATTACATTCCTTACTAGGGACCAATACAAACACATTCAAATGAGTGCTTTTGCTTCCAAAAGTTCAAAATCCCATGCAATAGTAGCTTTTTCATCCAAGGACGTTTTAGTCTCAACCATAACAAGAGACTTAAGGACAAAAGGCAAAAACTGCAAAACAACACAATTCTTACCATCCCTCTCCCAACCAAGATGACAAAAGAAGAAAGAGTTCATAGAAATGTACTTTTTGTAGCAAAGAGGGCCATCACGAGTCTCAGTTTTCCAAAAATATGGCTATGTTAAAAATGGTCATGTTATGTGAAGTAATGAGAAAGCATCATATCAATCTTCCTTCTCCTTCTTCCAACTTAGGAAAAGGAAAATCAAAGGGTCTTTCTTCAACTACCAGTTTTTATTCCTCCCATGTACCTAGATGAATTCTAGATTCTAGTGCCTCCCATCATATTGCCGTCGAATTAGGATTTTTGACTCCCTTAATTCATATAGCTCCCATACAATCTTTACAGGTCATTCAATTCCTGTAGCAATTTAGGGGCAAGGTTCTGTTGATATGAAGGGGGAACTTTCACTAACACATTGAGTATTCCAACACTTCAAACCAATCTATTATCTATCTATTAGATTACTCATTTGGGCATTCGAAAAATAGTTGAGTTAACTCCAAATTCCATGATTATTAAAGATCTTGATGATTCATCACATGTTCTTGCGATGGGGAAGGTGAGTCATAAAGTTCACATATATTATTTTTCACATTTAGTGCCAAATTATCCTTCTATTGTTTTACTTGCTCACACTAATGAGATGAGTAAATTGTGGCATGAGTGTTATGGTCATGTAAATTATCATTGTCTTCAACAACTAAGTGAGAGAAATATGGTCATTGGTCTACCATATATTTTATTTTATGATGGCATGTGTCTAGGGTGTGTTGTTAGGAAGCATCCATATGACAATTGTGTTAAAGTCCAATCATGGAGAGGTTTTAAAGTTTTCAACTTGTTGATGATGCATTTTGGGCCTTTTCTTTCATTATCCTTTGATAGGGCCCATTTTTTTCTTACCTTTATCAATGACTACTCCAAACATACTTGGCTCTACTTTCTACAACATAAGAATTAGGGCTTTGCAAGTTTTCTTAAGTTCAAAGCCTTGATTGAAAAATAATATGGAAATTTGATCATTAAGTGATTACAGACAAATAATGGAGGTGAGTACGCCAATCATGGGTTTGAATACTTTTCTACCATAGAGTGTATACAACTTCAACATATCATTCCTTGTAGTTCACAATAAAATGGTGTTGCTTAAACAAAGAACCTCACACTTAAGGAAATGGCTAGTTGCATGATCCATTCTAGAGGTTTGGCCCCACAATTTTGCGTTGAAGTTGGCAACTGCCCCAACAATTTTCAGAGTGAACTTATCATAAAACTATCAAAGAGATGACACATTAAGAAGCTTGGAGTGGGAGGAAACATTTGGATGCTAACTTATAAGTGTTTGGGTTTGATGCTTGGGTGCACATGCCTAAGGATAATTGCAAGGAAATGGAAAAAACATAGCAATATTTGCATCTTTGTTGGATCTTAGAAGATGTTAAATGTTATAAATACTTCATTCTAGCACACATAAGTTAGTTATCAATAGGAGTGCTTGATTTGATGAACATCCTCCTCCTAGTTAGGCATCTTCAAATTCCCTTTCTTCCTCTCCAAATGATTTGACTTCTACCTCTGATGATAGTGACCATAAGATTGATGATCCATTAGATGTATTTCTTACTTCAACCTCCAAACTTACCACTTGTACACTTCCTAAACGGGTTCAAAAGACAAGGCAAGTGGCAGATTATTATGTTGTTGATCCTATAGATACTCATCACACCCAGTTAAATTATCATGGGTCTTGTTGTGCACATATGGTTACATTTTCATATACATAATGTTTCAAGGTGGCCAATGGAATTATAAAGTGGGACAAGGCCATGGAAGAAGAGTATAACAACACACAAGATCCAATCCCTATTTTAAAAGGAAGAAACATGGTTGGTGTAAGTGCATATATCAAACCAAGTATGCAACAAATTGTACTATTGATAAGCATAAGTCTCATTTGGTTTCCAAATATTTTTCCCAAGTTGAAAGGATTGATTATTCTGAGACCTTGGCACCCATGGCCAAGATGAACCCCATTTTCCTTGTTATTTTTCCCATTGCATCTCATTAATGGTTAGTGCATCAAATCAATGCAGATAATGCCTTTCTGCATGGTGATCTACTGAAAGAAATCTACACGGGGCAAACTCAATGTTTCATTTAGGAATCTTCACTTGTCTCCAACCTTCAAAAATCCCTTTTTGGTCTCAAACAAGCTCCTTAGGCTTGGTACGATAAGATGTAATTTTTCCTTCTTTCTTTGAGTTTTTATCACTACCACTTTGACCTGATTATCTACATTTTTCAACATAATGGTGAAGTTCTCATACTTTTTCTTAATGTATGGTTTTTAATCTTGAGGGAAATCCCTCTACTTGCCTAAGTTGGTCTTTGGCCATTTCTTCTTGGTGGATAGTGCCAGAAAAAACATAAAATGGGGTAATGTTCTTCTTTTTAAGAACAAGTAGGTCATGTTCGTACCTTTCCCAATTTGCTTGAAATTTTATAAAGGATATTATACCATTCATATATAAATCCAAAATCTTGAATTCTTTCAAACCGAGAGAGGGCACTGTCGTTTTTAATGTACATAGAGAGGATACTCAATGTAACAATAGGTCTACAAGTCCCTGGTTATGACATTTTTTTAGGACACATTTGTTTTACGTTGGTTACACTAAGTGATTTTCTGAATTTATGGTCCTTAAGGAAGGAGAAGGGGACAATGGAGATATCATTATTGAAGAGTGTGGGGGATAGAGCAACATCACAGGAACGTGCTCCCATTTGTAGACACCGACATTAGGACAAATGAAGAATATAAGGTTGCGATTGGAAATTACCATCAAAAACAAAAAGATGGTTCTAAGGAGGTGCTATGCTAGGTTCCAATGGAGTTGTTTTGGTGGAAAATCAAAGGATTGATTCTACTTCATATGGGGGTAGAAGTAAAGAGAAGATTGGTGAAGCTATTGGAAATGAAGATGATGGGGATAATCCCACAAAACTATGAGATAGAGAGAGAGAGAACATGCTACCTTTTCTCCTCAAAAAATGAACGTATTGTTGATAATGAACAAGAGTCACTATCTCAATGAAATGTTGAAGAACTAATTGAGAACGGTGACAACATTGAAGTTTTGGATGATTTGGATGGGTTTTTGATGCTATAGCCCAAGTAAATAATGTTTGAATAGAAGGGAGTGAAATGATGCAGTGATATATCCCCACTTTTGAGGATGTTTCTTTCACTTTTTGAGGATGTTTCTTTCGCTGCATGCATTGTTATAATTATGACAAAAAGACCAAAAAATTGTAGATGTCCAAAGTGAGTATCAAGGGATAAAAAATAGTTGAGAAAAATATGTATGTTTTGATCCTAAGGTATCAAGGCATCTAACACTTTGAGAATGCATATGGTCACTAGTAAAATTTTATAACATGCAGTAGATGAGCATGAAGAAGAAGTGAAAACGATAAGGAATAAAGTGGTTGAGATGGAAAGAGTATTGAACAATAAACCTTTATTTGTTGAGCCTATCGCTACTCAGACGCTTGAAGAAATTCAAGAAAACCACTGGGAAATTTAAATAGGGTCAAAGAAACTCCATAATTATTGTTTGGTGTAAGGAACACTATCTCAAGCAATGTAGAAGAGAGAATGAATTTGTTTTTAGATCTTTGTGTTGGAGTTACTTCACACACACCTAGGATTAATTTTTCCTAAGGTTTTTCCTTATTTATTAGTCATAATTAGTCATTATCCAGTCTCCTATATTTTAGGAGAGAATATTACACCTGGAGAATATTCTCTTTCAGTTGACACTTCAGTTTGACTAGTTGAGTTGAGTCTAGATGCTGCATTGGTTTTGTCACCATGCAAAATTGGGATCATCACCATGATAATGTGCAGTTGCCTTGGGATCATCACCAGAATGGCGCATTACCCTTGATTCCTTGATCTACTCCTCACTACACTCTGTTTCAGTCAGTTAACTAGAGACTAGTTGACCAGTTAACTCAACTAGGTGGCAGTTCACTCCCGTAACTGCTTGAGAGACTAGACTAGGTGGCAGTTCACTCTCATAGTTGTTGGTGTGTGTCCAGATCAATCAAGACCACCACTATGGTGCATTGGTTCTCCTCCAATGTGCATTCATTGAGTTATACATAGTATATCACGTGTAAATTATTCATTACGGTTAATGATAATTCTTCTATTCTTTATCTCCTTCATCTTCTTTCTCAATTTCTCTCTGCAAATGTGTGTAGTATTTTCTAGCTAGATATATTCTATGCAGTTTCAACACATTTACATGGTATCATAGCCGACGGACTGCTAAGCAAAATCTACACCAATTTGTTTTACAGGTACAAAAGATTGAAGACATTGGAAAGATGGATTTCAAAAAATAATTCGTTCTTACACCTTACAACTACTTTGCATGGAAGGAGAGAATAATGATTCATATCCAAACCAAAGGATTGTACAGGTTAACCTTGAATACAGATACATAACCAACATCAGACATAGAAAAATCCAAGTACTTAAATCGGATGGATGAAGCACTCAGAATGATTTGCAGTGTTATTTCTCCCGATCTCCTTTTTCACATATCTTCCTGTAAGACTCCCAATGAAGCCTGGACTACCTTGGAAGGGCTCTTTGGAAAAAAATATGAGATGAGGGGACACATGCTGGAGGTGGAACTACTCACATTGGATCCAAAAAGCTTCGACAACATCCAATATTTCTTTACAAAATTCAAGGATTTACTATCACAACTCAAATCTTGCAGGGTTGATAAATCTAAGGAGGAGAAACAAATGGTTCTCACCATTCTCTCCAAACTTGGTCCTGAATTCTCTGTATTTGTATCCACATTCCATTCTGTTAGATTCGCCTCTGGAGCCACTTGGAAGATGCATTCTCTTGAGGAATTTATCGAATCCTTGACACAATAGCAAACTAAGCTCATAAACATGAGAAAAATCAAAGGCCCAAAGGCTCATGCACTTAATGTGCAAGATAGAAGCCACCAATATCAGAAATATAAAGATAAAGACAAAAAGAAAGCTCATGCACATATGAAGAAGGAAGGGTACACAAAACCTTCACTGATGCCTCCAAATCCAAAGAGAGAAAGGGAATAAAAGGGGAGAAATGCACCTACTGTCACAAAGGATTCCATCCAGAATCCACATGCATGCAAAAACAAATAGATCTAATGTCTCAAATACTTCAGCAAAACAAACTTGGATATTGCATCCCCGAGGGTGGAAAGAAGAAGAATCTAGAAGTTCTGAATCCCAAGAAAGGAAATTCTAGCCATGCCTTGATTTCCATCAACTCCTCTCCCGATGCTTGGATCATAGATTCAGGAGCATCACATCACATGGATGCCTCAAAAGCAATATATTCTTCATTGGATGCATGAAAAGGTCCTCTTATTCGGATGGGGGACAACTCTTCTGTCGAAGTCACCGGCAAAGGAAGAATTGAACTCACCAACGAAATCTTTGAGAATGTGCTGGATGTTCCTAAAATTTCCATCAAACTTCTCTCCGTGTATGAAATGACGAATTCCGGCACCAGAAATAAATTCATATTCACACCAAATTCCGTGGACATCTATGACATGCAAACCAACTCTAGGGTTGCTACTAGTGAGGTAATCATAAATCTAGATTGTATACTTTTTATGAATTCATTGAACCTGATTATGATTTACTGCTTACTCATGTTGATGAAAGTAGTAGGATATGGCACGAAAGGTTTTGACATTTGAATTTCAAATACATGCAACAACTTAGCAAGAAAATATTGGTTGATGGTCTACTAGACATCCATTTCTCCAAGGGAGTATGTGAGGGATGTGCTCTCGGGAAACACCCTCAAGAGAAATTCGACAAAGGAAAGTCTCAGAGAGCTTCCACACCTTTAGATCTGATCCACGGTGACCTTATGGGTCCTTTTCTGCATCCATCTATCAACAAAGTGAGGGTTGTTCTCATTTTTGTTGATGGTTTCTCACGTTTTACATGGATTTACTTTCTCAGGCAAAAAGCCGAGGTATTTCAACACCTCAAAGATTTCAAAGCCCTAGTTGAGACACAGTACGAAAAGAAGATCAAATTCCTTCGAACTGATAACGGGGAAGAATGTGTAAATCATGAGATCCATAATCTTTTCCATGAGGCAGGGATTCAGTCGCAACACACAGTTCCCTATACTCTGTAGCAAAATGGAGTTGCTGAGCGGAAAAACAGATCTCTAAAGGAGATGACATCTTGCATGTTGCATGCAAAGTCACTACCACAGAGACTATGGGCCGAAGCACTTAATTGTGAAACATACATCCAAAACAAATCTCCCCATATATCTGTCAAGGATAAGACCCCCTACTAGGCTTTGAGTGGCCTCAAACCGGAAGTGACCCACTTTCGCATTTTCGGTTTACGTGCATGGGCCTAGATTCCCTCTAAAAAGAGGAAGGCACTTGATCCATAGAGCACTGCGTGTATTTTTGTTGGATACCCGACAATGTGAAGGGATATAGGCTTATTGATATTTCCTCGGACCGACTCATCATTGAGAGTAATGTCCAATTCGAGGAAAGTGTCTCACATGTACCTCAACAACCGCATGCAGACACCTTCATTCTTCCACCTGTCCGAGATGAAGAGAATACACATGTTGACTCTTCTTTCAACGAGATTTCTGATTCAGAGGATTCAAATGATTCAGATTTAGAGTCAATACAATCATATGCAGCGTCGGAGCATCCATATGCACTTGCAGAGCCAGAGCAAAGGCCCAAGTGGGCCACATACTACTCTTCAGGATGCAGGGGATCTTGTTGGTAATCCAACCGATACTAGGAGGAATCGATCTGATTTCGAGGAGCCTCCTATTGCACTCACTGCCATTGAACCATTTCCCTCCAGACATATTTTCTTGGTTCATTCTTTAGATCCATAGTTTTATGGCAAGGAAGCTGGAAATTCCTTTTGGGAATCCGCCATGCAGGAGGATTAAAACTCCTTCCTCTAGAACTAGACTTGGGATCTGGTTCCCCGTCCTTCTGGGATGAAACTTGTCAGATGCAGATGGGTCTACAGAACCAAGAGTGTAGTGCATGGACTCCTCCCTATTGTCACAAAACTTTGTACGTTGTAAATCGGACCCGAATGTCTACATGCTCAGGACGATTGATTCACTTCTACTCTTAGTTCTGTATGTTGATGATTTGATGATCACCAATTGCTCGACTTCAACGATTGCTGCAGTCAAGATGATTCTACATGACAGGTTTTTGATGACGGACATGGGTCCACTACACTTCTTCCTTGGACTCGAGATCAGTCATTATGCATCATGCATCAAACTGTCTCAAGCCAAGTATGCACAAGATCTCCTTGAGAGATTTCACATGACAGACTGCAAGTCTGCTCCAACTCCTTTCCTATTAGGAGTCAAACTTGAGGATGGTGGGGAGACTCCACTGGTTTCCAACACTCTGTATAGACAACTAGTGGGGAGCTTGTTGTATCTCACACACTCTAGCCTAGACCTCTCCTATGCAGTTGGCAGAGTTTCCAAGTTCATGCAGAAGCAACATGAGCTACATTGGAAAGATGCAAAGCGTATCCTTCGATACGTACAGGGCACCATCACCTTTTGGATTCATTATGCAGCAGACTCTACATTAGATCTCATTGGGTTTACTGATTCTGACTGGGCTGGTGATAACATTGATCACAATTTCACATCTGGTTACTCACTCAATCTTGGTTCCAGGCCTATCTATTGGTCGAGCAAGAAGTAAGTTGTCATTGCTCTATCTTCAACCAAGACAGAGTATAGAGGGGTAGTTAACATAACCATTCAAGCTATTTGGCTACAACATTTTCTCACTGAGTTGGGCAGTCAGTTTCATCGACCGATCGTCATCTGGTGTAACAACCAGAGCACTCTGAAGTTCTGCAGAGATCCAGTTCAGAGGCAGCGGGCGAAGCACATCAAGATCCACATGCACTACATCCAGGACTTAGTACATGAGGGGATCATTGACCTACAGTTCTTTCCATCAACAGAACATATGACATACATCTTCACCAAGACCTTCACTGAGAAGAAGTTACATTATCTGTGAAGTCGTCTTGGAGTGGAGGACACAATTGCCTAGAAATTGTAGTTCTTCTTTTTACATACATTGTACCTTAAGGGGGGATTTTTCCCATGAGGTTTTCCCTCTTTCCTCACTTTATTTCAGTGTATATTTTGTATTTGGGTACCTAACATGGCCTTGTTGTCGGGACCCATTCTTTATTTTCACCATAGTGATGTTCAGGGGGGGTCTTGGAGTTACTTCACACACAACTAGGATTTCTTTTTCCTAAGTTTTTTCCTTGTTTATTAGTCATAATTAATCATTATCCAATCTCCTATATTTTAGGAGAGAATATTCCACCTAGAGAATATTCTCTTTCAGTTGACACTTCAGTTTGACTGGTTGAGTTGAGTCTAGATGCTGCATTAGTTTTGCCACCATGCAACATTGGGATCATCACCATGCTAATGCGCACTTGCCTTGGGATCATCACTAGACTGACGCATTACCCTTGATTCCTTGATATACTCCTCACTACACTCTGTTTCAGTCAGTTAACTGAAGACTAGTTGACTAGCTAACTCAGCTAGGTGGCAGTTCACTCCCGTAACTACCTGAGAGACTAGACTAGGTGGAAGTTCACTCTCGTAACTGCTGGTGTGTGTCCAAATGTTCAACAACACAAGTATTCCAACA
>ML779416.1:598223-617206 GCA_009831015.1 Picea engelmannii
ATGTCGGGAACATATCGTGACCGTCGGATTGCCTAACTACAAATGCATACTAATGCATACTAAAGAAACACACTTTTACCTAACGACATATTAGACCAAGTAGATCTTAACTAACTCCTAAGTGTCTAAATATCCTAACACCAGATCACTCTAGACCACCACTATGGCGCATTGGTTCTCCTCTCGTGCACATTCATTGATTTATACAGAGTATATCATGTGTAAATTATTCATTATTCATTATGGTTAATGATAATTCTTCTATTCTTTCTCTCCTTCTTCTTCTTTCTCAATTTCTCTCTGCAAATGTGTGTAGTATTTTCTAGCTAGATCTATTCTATGCAGGTTCAACACATATACACTTTGAGAAGTTATGAATGATGTCCCTATCCTTTCCAAATGGATTCTTGATCAAGGAGATGTTAGTAAAAAAAATGAAGAAGGATGAGGCATTTGTGGAACTTATGCAGATACTTTTATCACAAAGGTGAGAATTCTAAGTCCTCACCCGAGACAAAGGGACAATCTCCCTTTGGATACTAACCTCTTTAAGATACAAATGGGTTGAGATAGAAGGATTGAAACAATTCAACCATTGATCATGGCTTGTGAAGGTCTAGAACATAGGAAAATAGAGGGCCCTATCCTCATTCAAGATGATAAGTCAATTGCATAGGAGGAATTCCAATCTATTTTAGTTGACAATAAAGTTTCTTTCGGTGTAGAATATGATAGTCTTATCCACCTTTTATGAAGTGGAGGTAAAGAAATGGCTAACGTATTTTGTTTGGTTGCAATGTGGAAAGTAGTTACTTATTATGTAGAGATAAGTATGTCATACTACTTGGTATTCAAGATGAGTTGCCAGCACTAAAGGTGAAGGAGGAGATTACAATGGAACCACTTCAGGATTATATTAAAACTTGGGTGGATCAAGCAGTGAGAACCATCTCTACATCATCATGAAATAATAATTAAAAAAACAACTAGGGCAGTTAGGTTAGTGGGTTAAGATGTGGTTCAATTGAAGGCATCATAAAATGATTTTTTGGAGTGTGAAACATGTTCACAAAATAAGACACTTTTTTTCTCCAAAATTTTAGAGGAAAGACCCATTCAAAATTTTCCTTTCCTCAATTTTCTTATGGTTATGTTCTTTTCCATGTGAGTTTCATATGTGTTGTAACCGTGAAAAATTTCTGCTAACTAGCACTCCTCTATTTCTAAATCTAGGATTTCCCTATAATTCTAGGTCCACTAGAGCCCCATCCCAGCTTGCATGAATGGACACATTCCATTTTTGTTTATATATCATCATAGGAACTTTACATAGATTTTTGCAAGCATTATTGCTTCTGACACTCTAAACGATTCATATATGAGATTTCTTATTTTGAAAAAGCTCTGTAGAGAACTATCCAAGATTCATATTATTTTTGTAGTTTTATGTTGATCAATGTTGTGGAATCTTGAATATATAATCTTCTTCAAACCCTTTTGAGCGATAATGAAATATTCTTGCAAAGTACTTTGCAAAACTTGCTACAATTTTTGTGTTTGCCTTCTGCTAGCAAAACCATGTCTGTTTTTGGTTGCTTCCATTATATTGAGGAAGAAAAACTTATTATGTTAGAGCAGTCTAGATTTATGTACACCATATTTATTCACAATTTTGTAAGTGGTTGAAACTCTTTGGTATATTTCCAGGAAGAAATAAATGCTTTAGAGATTATCTATTATTACATGAACATTGTTAGTTTATCCGAGTTGAAGCTTTTGTGGAAATTTGCTAGCTAATATCTTCTAAATTCATTTGATAAGCGATTATCCTTCACACAAAGGAGTACCACCTCTATAAAAACGAAGGAGTGTGCTCTTTGATCCCCATAATGATCCCCTCATCATTTACTCTTTTCCCCATATGAGAAAAAGAGATCAATGCCTCCCCCATTCATCCATTCATCGACAAGTACTAATACCATAACTTGAAATTACCATGGTTATGAGTCACTATTTTAGTCTATCATTAAGCAATTGAACCAAACACATAATTAAACATAGTTTGATTTGACTCTTCTCAAACTTCAAGGATGCTCTTTAGATAATTTGAAACTTCATACCATAAAATATCTCACATATCACCCAAAACTAGAGTCTTCTCTTCTAGTTGGATTGACGTTCTCTTTTGGGTGGATTTGAAATGGGTGGAAATCTTCTTTGGAAGCAAATCATATTCATCAACATTATATCCTCCATATTTCATCGCAACAACATGCTTAATTCTTTCAAAGTGTGCAAGGAGGTGAATACTTTGGCTTATTCTTCTAGCATTAACATTTATCATCTAATAACATGCTTCCTTAGTTTCATTGGTAATGTGGAAGGTAAGTGGTAATCAACATGTCATGCAATTGGGAGAAGGGGCATGCCACTTAGTTACAAAGTTGTCCCTCCTTCCTCATCGCATTGAATTGTGACTTGGATTCTTTATTTGTTATGAAATACTCTCTTTGCTTTTGGCACGATGGATCAACTCCAAGATTCGATAGTTATAATATCTTGGTGAGCTCATTTTGTCTAAGAGTTTTTTAGAAATTTCTCTTGTTACTTAGATTTCAAAAAGTTTCTTATATTAACAAGTGCCACTGCAGTGGCGATGTCCCTACTATAAACATGTTACATGTTTCTTTGGTGAACAACTTTATGTGAGAAATGGAAGCAGATGTATCCACAACTGGATAATAAGAAGGTGCAACAGTCATGTTGGACTAGCTCCCTTGTATATTAAGATCTTTTTTATGATATATATAAATCTGGACTCTTGAGAATAGGGCCATCATGCAACAACTCAAAACGATTCCACAAACTCAATAGTGGACAACATTTTAAACTGTTAACCGTATATGTTGACATATGAAAGAAACTATATGCACTGAGCTTTTTTTAGTAGCGGGGGACCATCCAGTGTAGATACAACCCGGTTAACGCTAACCATTTCTAAGAACTATATGCAGTCATATTTTATTTGAAAGTGTTTCTTTTACATCGAGTTCTGAGTTTTTTTGCTACTTTTGTTGTTGGGGCAGGCAATAGACTGTTAGGTAATCTAATGCCTCTCCATGTTGGAAATCTCAGCTCCTCAAGTTTTTTTGCTACCTTTGTTGTTGGGGCAGGCAATAGACTGTTAAGTAATCTAAAGCCTCTCCCTGTTGGAAATATCAGCTCCTCAACAGGTATGATGGTGTTAACTTCGGATTGAAGCATCAACCTTGACAGACAAGCATGCTTTCGTCAATGTTATGCACAGGTAAAAAGTAGGTTGGTGTATGTTACCTTCGTGTTCGCTTGTTTTTCACTACTGCCTTTCAATTTCCAAAAGAAAAAGCATCCAGCCTCCTATATACCATGACTGACATTATCACTATGATGAGCTGCGGTCAAAATGGCATTCACATGTCATAAGTGTCCAACCCAACCCAAGCTCGAGTTCGGTGAGATAAAGGAGACTTAAATATTTACCATGATGAGTTGCAATAAGCAGAGATGAACTCTCATAATCAGATATTTATCAGCCAATCATAATTCAATTTTTTTTTCATATAGTGCATAAATAACACTAATCAGTAAATGAACTCTCATTAAGCATCTAGTTGATACAATTAACCATAATAATAAAAGAATGAAGAAAACCACCATCTTATCAACTCTAGTACTTACTTTTTAATACCAAGAATGCAATTTATCTGGCTTTTCAAGTGATTTTTGGACTAAAACTTATTTCAACTCGGTTTAACATACTACGACATTATACACATTAAAATGCCACACACTGTCCATTGAATTTGTTTCGCATCGACACTGCAAGTTATGAAAAATCAAAATAGTAATGTGTCTATTTTATTTTAAACTTACACGTTGTGTAAATGTCATCTGCTTATACTGATCCCAGTCCAAGTGCCCAGTGCTCTGCTTTGTGTTGGCTATCATTTCATGCTCAACCTGTACCATTATCATACATTGCCGCTCATTTCAACAATGGTTTCTAATCTATGTTAGTAAGATTTTTCTCAATCACTGGATCATAAACCCATATTTAGGACCACAACTTAATCAAACACCAATATCATCTGGAAGAGAGAAAACGATACTCGCCAAATTTGTATAAATTCAACATAATCTCCATCATCAAAAAGAGAGATGAGGATTGGGGATGTCAAAAACAATCAACACAATCTAAATGATATTATTGAAACAAAACTTGTTGAATCTACCTAGAACAAGCAAATCTACTCATCTAGGCTCCAAAAAAAAGCCAAGTCAAGCTCCAAAACTGCCCATTTCCACATGCTTATCCAAAACTCTAAACTCTGCATCATCATATTCAGAGTTGTGATCAGATCCAACTGAACCACCATCACTAACAAATTCCAAATTATCCATATTGAAATCTTTGGGGGTTGGGGGTGCATCAAAATACGGTTATGAAGAGAGTATATCGCTTGACCTCTTACCATGCTCTTAGGAGTATATCCTTGATGAGTCATCATACCATTCCCAATCATACTTATCATTTTTCACACTTCATCCTCTTCATCTCCTTATCTTTTGGGATTTTCGGCTGTATAGATCCAAGAAGGGATTGTACCTAATTTCATGGGAAGAAGGGGTTGAAGGCCCAGAGAGAATGTAACTGGAAAAAGATAAAATCCAAAATTATAACCTTCTAGATACTCTCCCAAAGAGGTCTTGAGAACGATGAAGTGTTTCTCTTAAAATTGAAGACGTGCAAAAGCAAATTTCACATATATAAATGTCCCACTTGTTGAGGAACTACACAAGTGCGGTGCACCCTTTGCTTTACCCATATGACATTTTGTGTACCTCCAGCTTCAAGTGACATTTTGATACTCCTTCAAATCTTATGTTACCCAAATGTTTTGTGCTGGGATTGGAAAAATGATGTATTGAAAATGAAGGTGAAACACACCCTCTACAAAGGCACCCATAAATAAGACACTACGAACCCTTGTATGTCATGAACCCAATGCCCAAAAGTCTCACCCCCATTCCATTCCATCTTCCTTACATGGCTTAAAGAGGGTCCGCCTAGGAAACACCCCTTGACTTGAGGAATGAGTCACCCAATAGGTCACCTTGAAAACCCTCCCATACCTAAACTTGGAAAATTGCATAGGGTCTTTGAGCACTTGTTTGATTTGATGAGGTAGTTTTGATGCACATGTTTAGGTGGCTCTTGTATTAAATGTGGTTTTATGTGCTATGATACATTTGAATTCAGACCCTTGGAGGGCACATTTGTTTGCCTTTGCAAGACCTTGTTTGATGGACGATTTGGAGGAGCAATCCCAGCTTGGGCCTTCATTGGGGAAGGAAGCCCACATGTTGGGTGTCATGCCCCACGCACTGGAGCTGATAGATGATGGACATTTCCTAGGCAAGAGAAGACACCCCAAAGGCATATACCTACCCCTCACCTTTTCCAACAATTTCCCTTTGGAGGCCATACGTCACACTTTTGGGCTCGACATCACCTCGGGGCTAGGGTTTTTATGATGGTGGTGAAGTTCAATGATGGATTAACATGATTGGTGGAGAGGAGGACACCTAGCATGATGATACATGGCCTTTGGAGGCCCAACGTCTTCCTCAAACAATCCAACGACTTTCTAAAGATGCCAAAACATCACCCTCTAGAGGCACAACGTCATGTTTTTAGGGATTCTTTTGTGTAAAAATCAAATTAATTTTGTAAAGGGGAAAAATAAAGGAGGTAGACCTCCCTATTTTGTGGTTTACCCTAATAATATGTGGACAAACTCATTATTGAGGTATTGTATAAATAAAGACCAAATTCATTTTCATTTTAACATAACTCTCTCATGTGAGAAGAGCTACTTGGCTGAAATTTTTGCCCTTCTTGGGAAAACTTCATTTCTGTCTCTTGAATGCTATGGTTAATATTTGTCTATTGGAGCTAAGTGGTGTGCTATCTCTTGGAGACTATTCTTTTGTTATGTGGATGGAATTTACTTGGTAAACTAGGGTTTCTCTTGCATGATTCTTGGAATTGGTAAGAATTTTCTCACACTGTTGGTTCTTTCTTTCTTGTTTCAAGGTTGTTATTGACTATAATCCTTGGAGGAGTATAAGGGCATACACCCTCCACCAAGCTTCATCTTATTTTCTATTTGATAAGACATTTTTCACAAGGTTGCTAGGAGGAGTAAAAGGGGTTACATCCTCCTAGATTTACCTTTGTTGGTTCTACATGCTCTAGGGAGTAAAAGGGATTACACCCCTAGAGGTATTGTGGATCCAACTCTTGTAACCAAGACTCCATTTACTCAATAGATTTAAAGCACTAATCTGAAAATTGCATTGGAGAAATAAAATACTTGCATTGATATGCATGATTTTGAGAGATATTGAAATTGTTCAAGTTGGAATTTTTTCTTAGTGTCTTAAGCTTGCTCAAGACACTAAGGAATCTAGGTTGGATTAGTAGTTCTTTGGTTATAATCCATTAAAAGCTACAGCCATTAGGGCTGCAGTAAAACACATTCTAATTCTTACTATAACTAGCTTTACCACTGTCAAAATTTGCTTAAAAGCTGCCATAATTATTTACTAATCATTGTGCTTCATTTGGGTGGTTTACTTGTGAGTTTTGGTGGTTGAATCTTGTTGCTGTAGAAATATTTTTCTACAGTCAATTGGCTGATCTAATATATCTCTGAAAACATTATTAAGCAGCCCTATTTTACCATCAAAGTTTATGCTTAAGTATTGTAACATTATATGCTTGTTTAGTGATTCATTGTCCAATATTTTTTTTGTACTTTGGATGGTTATTTATGCAGTTAACAACATTTTTCCTTGCTGGTATATATTCTTGTTTACTTCTGCAATATAGGAAAACATGCTTCACTTGTTTGTCCATTAGATATTTTATCTTGTATCTCTTCATTTTGGCTTGTCTCGGGCAGGTGTCATACTCTTCTGTAGGTACAATTCACTATGGCAACCTACCCTTACCAACAAGGCTCTTGCCTAAGCCATCTTCTACTTCTTACTTTGAACTATAGGGGTACCAACTTCCATTACTCCACTTTCCATCTCATTTCCCCCTAAGGTCACCGAGATTCCCCCCTTGTGGTGATTTCCATCATCACTAAATTGAGGAGAGTGTCCATCGAAGGTGACAGTGGGTAGATACTCTCACAGTTGTCCCACTTTTGTGGATTGGGTTGGGCTTTGCCCAACTTACAATTTGTGCGATAACATATTGGCGTCATTTCTGGGGAGGATTTTGAATCCTCTTCCATGCCTTAACGACACTTTGGCAAGATTTGATCCCAAAGCCTTTACCCCTAGCTTTCCTGGTGACTCCACTTGAGGGAACTTCCCTTTCCCATTCCCTCCTTTGATGAACACTAAGTTCATCTGGTGACTTCATTGAAGTGACATCCCAGATAATGGAACCATGGCATCAAAAGATTTACTATGAAGTGGAGGGAAATTGCCCCAAATTTAGTGGCGACCCAACTTTGACAGTCACCCATGTTTTGAATTATACGAGGTATGATTCAAGTATAAATGTATTGCATGAAGATTTACTAATAAATTTTTTTGTATCTTCTATGGAATCAAGTCAAAGAAAGGGGGTTGCACACTCATGTGATCCGAAAAGTATTCGGTCTTCTACAAAGCTAGTTGAATAATTCCTCAGCCATTATGGGCCAACTACACAGAATTTGCAAGACATTTTTCAAGAGATCCAAGATGCTCTTTACATAGAGAGTTTTTCAGTGGATGACGAGATGACAGTTAAAGAATGTGAGATTGAGGAAGAGTGTCACCCACCACCTGCAAAAGAAGCGCTTGAAGAACACACCCATGAAGAAAGTCCTCAAGAAGATCTCAATGATGAAGACTTGGATGAGACATCAATGTCCATGATCCCACTTGATGAAGATGAAGTATTTCAACCCTATTTTCCTCCCGCATACAAAGATGAAGAAGTGATTAGTCCAAAAGATGTAGATGATTTTGTGGAGGACTTCTCTGACACGGTTGATCAACGTATCATTGATTTCATACAGATCATGAGATGTAGATGGGATGTGGGATTCAATTTTGACAAAGAACCCATTTATGACATTGAAGATAGTTCTCAAGAAAAGAGGGTTGAGTTGTCATCTTTGGAATAATGGTCTTCATGCACATATGATTTGGATGCTTGGCAACTTGATGATGATATGGTTATAGATTTATTCCGTCCAATTGAGGATGACTTGTCACCATACACTCATGATGACTTTTAATCATCCCTTGGGAGTTGTGACTCATATCCCTTTGAGGATTTGGATTTGTTCTATGAAGATCTCCAACCACCTTTGTGCTCAAATTTGACGGATACAAGGACGTGGTCATCCTAGAGTAGTCAAAGACTCACATTGCAAAGCAACAATTTTTTTTTCCTAAGGAATTTTGAGAGGATATGCAGATGAAAGGGAAACAAATTTTCAGTAGTAGGAGGATTTCTTTCTCCGAACATGAGGTTATCCCTTGCCTTCATTCTTCCTTGGGAATCCATACAATTTTCTTCTGATATCTCTTCTCCTCTCAATCTTTAGGAAGTAGTGGTGCTCTATGTGAATATGAAGATGAGCCATCATCTATATACAATAGTCCTATTCAGAGATGGATCGATCAAGATTGTGGTTATTCTTTCCACCAGAATTTCCTCTCTCCCGCCCATCTCCATGAGTTTCAATTCATGATTGATTATATGTTTATTTATGCTCATGATTTTTGTGTGCTCGACTTATTTTTTTTGTATTACATAATTAAGTACAGGGGGAGATACTTTGATGATATGATCAACTGGTTGCACTAGTTGTGCGATTTCACCTGACATCCACAACATTTGATCAACATGGGCCT
The DNA here is from genome assembly GCA_009831015.1 of Picea engelmannii. Taxonomy (NCBI): domain Eukaryota; kingdom Viridiplantae; phylum Streptophyta; class Pinopsida; order Pinales; family Pinaceae; genus Picea; species Picea engelmannii. Next base: position 607,191 of record ML779416.1, read on the forward strand.
CGGGCCCAAAGTAAGTAGGTAGGTCATCTTGGTTTCTTGCATTTGCATCTTGATTTCTCATGATATTTTAGTTGCATTTGATTTCTAATTTTCATTTTGATCTGCTTGCATTATTGATTTAATTCTTTTTTGCTTTCACCATATTAGATCGAAAAAGTACAATTTTTATTTCTAGATTAGTTGTCAATTTTGAAGTTTTGATCTTGATTATATGAGAAAAGGGTGAGTAAGCCACCCTCGATTTTACAATTTGATGTTTCAGTGTAGGCACATGTCTAACCAGGAGATGCTAAGGTTCTCATGTACTCTGTAGTGAGTACATGTCCCCGAGTAGGAGCCAAATGGTATCCCCCACTTCTAGGGATAACTAAGGAGATAATGTATCGAGGCCCTAAGGTTGCAGACAAGGAGAGCCGAGGGATAGATCGACTCGTGATGTCCACTTACACAGATGGAGACCTAGTTCACCACCACACTTCTCTGGTTCATCATGATGGCATTCACCATATCAGCTTGTTTTTGGAAGACAATGGGTCTTGCTCTATGAGGTACAAGTCAGGTATTGTGGTAAGTGTCACTTTAATACTTGAGGCATTTGAGTATGTTTCATTTAAAGCTTCTTTTGATTATAGAACGTTTGCTTAAAAATTATGCTCTTTGCCCCGTTTCACCTTGGTGGTTGACATTGTGCCCTAGTAAGTGGTCACCCTTGGGGAAAGTTTTTCTACTGGGAGGTCTCCTTGATGAGTCATCATACCATTCCCGATCATACTTACCATTTTTCACACTTCATCCTTTTCGTCTCCTTATCTTTTGGGATATTCAGGTGTATTGACCCAAGAAGGGATTGCACCTCATTTCATGGGAAGAAGGGGTTGAAGGCCCAGAGGGAATGTAACTAGCAAAAGATAAAAGCCAAAATTATAACCTTCTAGATGCTTGCCCAAAGAGGTCTTGAGAATGATGAAGTGTTTCTCTTAAAATTGAAGACCTGCAAAAACAAATTTCATATATATAAATGTCCCACTTGTTGAGGGATCTACACAAGTGTGGTACACCCTTTGCTTCACCCATATGGAACTCTGTGTACCTCTAGATTCAAGTGACATTGTGATACTCCTTCAAGTCTTATGCTACCCAATTGGAGTACCCAAATGTTTTGGACTTTAATTAATTAATGACAATAAGTGGGCTTGGAAACAGGATGTATTGAAAATGAAGGTGCAACATACTCTCTACAAAGGCACCCATAAATGAGACACTATGAACCCTTGTATGTCATGAACCCCATGCCCAAAAGTCTCACCCCCATTCCATTCGATATTCCTTACATGGCCTAGAGAGGGTCCACCTAGGAAACACCCATTGACCTGAGGAACGACTCACCCAATAGGTCACCTTGACAACCCTCCCATACCTAAACTTGGAATATTGCATAGGGTCTTTGAGCAGTTGTTTTATTTGATAAGGTAGTTTTGATGCACATGTTTAGGTGGCTCTTATATTAAATGTGGTTTTACTTGCTATGATACATTTGACTTGAGACCCTTGGAGGGTGCATTCGTTTGTCTTTGCAGGACCTTGTTTGATGGATGATTTGAAGGAGCAAGCCCATCTTGGGTCTTCATTGGGGCAGGAATCCCACATGTTGGGTTTCATGGTCCACACAATGGAGCTGACACATGATGGACCTTGCCTTTGGAGGCAAGAGAAGACACCCCGAAGGAAGATACCTAGCCCTCACCCTACCCAACGATTTGCCTTTAGAGGCCATATGTCACACTTTTGGGCTTGATGTCACCTTGGGGATAGGATTTTGATGATGGTGGTGAAGTTCAATGATGGATTAGCATGATTGATGGAGAGGAGGACACCTAGCATGATGACACATGGCCTTTAGAGGCCCAACATCTTCCTCAAACAACCCAACGACTTGCTAAAAATGCCAAAACATCACCCTCTAGAGGCATGACATCATCTTTTTAGGGATTCTTTTCTGTAAAAATTGTAAGTTTTAAACCTGTGAAGTAAAGAAATGCATATAGATTCTTAAGAAAAACAAGAATTAATCAATGGCTCATACACATAGTACATAGAGATTTATACCAGAAACCCTTAACCAGGATAAAACATTTCAACTCTTCATTGTATTAATTTCACCATTCACCATACAATATATATACAATGTTTTTAGGTATTCCGTAGATGCCAAAACCCTAATCCCTTAATCCAGGATTAATTTAGAAAACCGCTAAAAATAGCAAATACCGCCCCCCAAAATTTTTTTGGGGCGTTGCCCCGAACGTTGCGCGTAACCAGGGGGGGCCATACCTGCCCCCTTGGGACCCCCCTAGGAAGTTCCTGGATTCGAACGCTGCACGTAACCAGGGGGGGCATACCTGGGACCCCCCTAGGAAGCGCCTGATGCACACGACACAAAGACCACTACTAGAGGGATCATCAGATGCAGTTGTCAAATCTGACGCGCCCACACACACACACATGCAAAGAATATAATACATACCAAAAAAAAATCAAATTAATTTTGTAAAGGGGCAAAGTAAGGGAGGTCGGCCACCCTATTTTTTGGTTTATCCTAATATTATGTCGACAAACTCATTACTGAGGTCTTGTATAAACAAAGACCAAATTCGTTTTCATTTTAACATAACTCTCTCATGTGAGAAGAGCTACTTGGATGAAATTTCCGCCCCTCTTGGGAAAACTTCATTTATCTCTCTTGAATGCTATGGTTAATACTTGTCTATTTGAGCTAAGTGGTGCACCATCTCTTGGAGGTTATTCTTTTGCTATGTGGATGGAATTTACTTGGTAAACTAGGGTTTGTCTTGCATGCTTCTTTGAATTGGTAAGAATTTTCTCACATTGTTGGTTCTTTATTTCTTGTTTCAAGGTTGCTATTGACTATAACCTTGGAGGAGTATAAGGGAATACACCCTCCACCAAGCTTCATATTATTTTCTATTTGATAAACCATTTTTCACAAGGTTGCTAGGAGGAGTAAAAGGGCTTACACTCTCCTAAATTTACCTTTGTTGGTTCTACGTTGTCTAGGAAGTAAAATGGATTACAAACCTAAAGGTATTGTGGATCCAACTCTTGCAACCGAGACTCCATTTACCCAATAGATTTAAAGCACTAATCTGAAAATTGCATTGGACAAATAAAATACTTGCATTGATATGCATGATTTTGAGAGATATTGAAATTGTTCAAGTTGGAATTTTTTCTTGGTGTCTTAAGCTTACTCAAGCCACTAAGGCGACTAGGTTGGCTTAGTATTTCTCTGTTTATAATCAATTAAATAGACAAAACCATTAGGGCTGCAACAAAACACATTCTAATTCTTGCTTTTCCACTGTCAAAATTTGCTTGAAAGATGCCATAATTATTTACTAATAATTGTGCTTCATTTGGGGTGGTTTACTTGTGAGTTTTGATGGTTAGATCTTGATGTTGTAGCAATATTTTTCTACAGACAATTGGCTGCTCTAATATATCTCTGGAAACATCATTAAGCAACCCTTTTTACCATCAAAATTTATGCTTAAGTATTGGAACATTATATGTTTGTTTAATGCTTCATTGTCCAATAATTATTTTGTAAATTGGATGTTTATTTCTGCAGTTAATTTTTTTTTCCTTGTTGACATATATTCTTGTTTACTTCTGCAATATAGGACAACATGATTCAATTTCTTATACATGGGATATTTTTTCTTGTATCTCTTGATTTTGTCTTGTCTCGAGCATGTACCATACTCTTCTGTAGGTACACTTCACTTTGGTAATGTACCCTCACCAACAAGGCTCTTGCCCAAGCCATCTTCTACTTCTTACTTTGACATATAGGGGTACTACCTTCTATTACTCCACTTTCCATCTCTTTCCTCCCTAGGGTCACTGGGATTCCCCCATTGTGGTGATTTCCATCATCATTAAAGTGAGGAGAGTGTACACCTAAGGTGACAGTGGGTAGATACTCTCACAGTTGTCCCACTTTTGTGGATTGGGTCGAAATTTTCCCAACTTAAAATTTTCCCAACTTATCCACAACCCGTGTTTTTAAGGGAATGAGGTCAGTTCCCAAAATTTTCAAACAACTATTCAATGGGAAACAAAGGTTCGACATCATTTTCTGTAAAATTTCTCAGTTTTATCATGTGCTTCTCTAATTTATAAATTGATTGAGGTTTTAAACAAGGTCCTATAATGTTCAAAACACATTTTTATTCAAAATGACAATTAGCTCTAGTGCTTCCTGAAAATATTCTTCCAAAATCCCCAAGTAAAAAAAAATTTAATTATATATATATATATATATATATATCATTTTCACTACTATCGTTCAGACAAACTGGAGATTGAGCATTGAAAATACCTTAGATATCCTTTCTATTACAATGTGATTGTCTATTTGATCTTATAATCTAGGTATGCTTTCCAGGACAAGTCTGAATTTTGACAGAATGCAATAGAAATTTGTATTAAAATGCTCTTCCTCAGTCAAATCCATCCTTCATTTGAGATGGACTACTCCATCCCTTACAACTTCACTAATTTTTTGCCAGAAGTACATCAAGGAAATCTCCCGAGGGTTTATAATATGATCCATGCATGGATCTTTCTTCCACTATCATGTGCATGTCAGAAAGTAACCTTTGTCTCACTTGATAAAAAGGAAACATAAAACCCAATTAGAATTACATAAGAAAATACCTTGCTAATATCATGGTATTGGAATCCAAATAACTGTGCATGTTATAATCATCTAATTTATGTAATATAACTCGTACTTCTTTTGCGTAAGGTGTCCCTAGGATATTAATTGACACTGATACAAGTCATTTCATGAATATACCAAATTGATGAAGGATTCTCACTGCCAATGGATTCTCAGGTCTCAAGCTCAACATATGCTTCACTATAATATTGAATGTGAACTATAATATATGTTAGGTAAAACCTGTCAATGTTTCATGGAAACATGCAAAGGAGGCCTAACTAAATCAAGTACAAACAAAGGTTATCAAGAAAAGGATGAGAGATTCAATATGGAAGAATGAGAATTAATCTATTCACACTAATCCAATGAGCTAATCAATAATCATACAATGAATGAGTGATATACACTCATATAGGAAAGAACATTCCATAATTAAGTGAAGCGATCAAGCAATGAGCTTTTCTTAGGAATGCATGCATAATAGTGATGGTCTAAAATAGAACTAGCTCCAATTAACTACCACTGAACTTGTGAGTTGAAAATAGAAATATCTCCAACAACTCCCCTAAACATCACTATGGAGTAATAAAAAATGAGTCCCGACAACTGGGCCATATTAGGTACTCATGTACAATGAAACTAATGAACACTGGAAAAAAAATGAGGAAAGAGGAAAAACCACGTGGGAACAAAACCCCCCCTCAAAAGACAATGCATCAAAAGAAGAAAAGGAAGCTACTAGGAAACTGTGTTCTTTTCTCCAAGACGATCTCGCAAAGTCTGAAATTTCATCCCAGTGAAGGTCTTGGTGAAGATGTCGACAATCTGTTCAGAGGAAGGACAGAACTGTAGATCAATGATCCTGTTATGTACTAGATATATGATGAAATGCATGTGGACCTCAATATGTTTGGTTCGCTACCAATGTAATGGATCTCTACAAAATCTCAATGTACTCTGATTGTCACACCATATGGTAGTCGAATAGTGAAACTGGATACCAAGCTCGGTAAGGAAGTGTTGAAGCCAAAGTGCATGAATGGCACAATTAACTTCTCCTCTGTACTTGGCCTCTGCAGAAGATAAAACAATAAGTTATTGCTTCTTACTTGACCAACAAATAGGGCCTGACCCAAAACTGAGAGTGTACCTTGAAGTGGACTTGTGATAAGTGATATCACCATCCCAATCTGAACCTGTGAAGCCTATGAGATCCAATGCACAACTAGTTGCATAGTGAATCCCATAACTCATGGTGCCTAAACATATCCAAGGATGCGCTTGGAAGCCTTCCAACATAGATCATGGGGCTCTTGCATGTATCTGGAAACTGCTCCTACTGCATATGAGATATCCAGACGGGTGATGGTGAGATACAAAAGAATCTGCACCAACTGTAGGTACAAAGTGTTTTCCACTAATGGTGTATCCTCGCCATCCTCAAGTCTGATCCCAAATAAGAAGGGTGTAGGTGCAAACTTACAGTCTGTCATGTGGAATCTATCCAGAATATCCCTGACATACTTAGCTTGATAAATTTTGATGCCAAAATCATATTAACTAATCTCAAGACCAATAAATAAATGAAGTGGACCCATGTCCGTCATAGAGAACCTGTTATGCAAAATATATTTGACAACAACGATGGCCGAAGCAGAGATACTAGTGATAAAAAGATCATTAACATACAATACTAAAATCATCAAAGAGTCAGTTGTCCTCAACATGTAAACATTACAATCAGATTTACATCTAACAAAATCATGTGAAAGAAGATAAGAATCCATCTTTTCACACTATACTCTAGGTGCCTTCTTGAGGCCATAGAGTGACTTCTTCAGTATGCATACTAAAGATGAGTTTTGAATAAACCTCGATGGCTGCTCCATGCAGATCTCCTCTGAAAGATCACCACGAAGAAAATAATTCTTCACATCCATTTGGTGAAATTCCCATCCTTTGTTTGCTGCAATGGCTAGAACCAAGTGAATAGAGTCCATATTTTCTATAAGAGAAAAAGTATCATCATAATCTATCCCATGATTTTGTTGAAATCATTTTGCAACTAATCTTTCCTTTTACCTGTTCACCTGACCATTTGTTGCTCTTTGGTCCTACAAACCCATTTGCATGACAATTTTCCTCCTCGGTGGAAGTGAAACTAGATCCCAAGTATGATTCTCTAGGAGTAGGTCATACTCCTCCTACATGGATGCTTCCCATAATGGATTGCCCACAACCTCACTATAGATCTACAGATGAGAAGATTGAACCATATATCAATGCATGGGTATCGCTGGTTAAAAAGATAAAAGTACATGAGAAGGATCCTCATGCTAAGATCGAGTCCTCCTTGAATCCAATGGATCCCATGCAAGGTCACCTGCTTCCTGAAGTGTGGACTATGCCCACTTGGGCATCTGTTGAAGCTCCGACGTTGGCTCCTCATCTGGTTGTACTACCTTCTCTTCTCCATGTAAAAAATCCTATGAGCTTGAATATGTAGCATCTGAGTGTACATAATCATCATTTCTGATGTTTGGAACTGATGGAAGCACAAGAATATCTGCATGTTTCACTGGTGGTGCATGCAAAGGACTATCCTCAAACTAAACACTGTGCTCACTGATGATTCGATCTGTAGAGGGATCAATCAATCTGTACCCCTTCACATCATCTGGATATCCCACAAATATGCAAGGTGTGCTATGTGAATCTAATGCTTTCCTCTTTGAAGAAGGAATATGGGCCCATGAGTGAGATCGAAAGATGCATAAGTGTGTGACAGCTGGTTTGTCACTTGTCCCAGCCTCAAAATGTGTCATATCCTCAACAGATCTATGAGGAGATCTATTATGTATATAAGCAACATAGTTAAGTGCCTCAACCCAAAGCTTGGAAGGAAGAGACTATTGGATTTTCCTTATTTATAGAGCATTAGTGTTACTAGTGTTCTTTTACTTTGTTACCATTAAAATATATATCATGTATTGAGAATTAGAAACATAAATAAGAGACAAAAAAGAACACAAGAGATTTGTCTTGGGAAAACCCCAAATGGGAGAAAAACCCAACAACCTTTCTTAGATAGATTTTGTTCAAAAAGCAAGTCCAATCAAATAAACCATAGCACAAATGCTAGCTCAACCAGAAATACCACCCCAACTGCAGTAGCAACACCATACAAAGGTAGCACACCTCCTCGAGCAGTAGCACACAAGAGAGAGATACCAAAAGACTGAACACGAATAAACTGTGCAACTACAACTACTACGCCACCTCCTCCAAACTTGCGCCTTGCTTCTGTGTAGCTGGGAGAGTGTGTGTGAGTGAACAAATGAGCTAAGGTGCCTCCTTATTTAAAGTCTTCATGTCCTTCTAGTTGGGCCGACTTCTCTTCTGGGAAGGTGTCTTTTCATTATACTTTATTCTTCTGGGCTGACTTCTCTTCTAGGGTATTTCAACATCTATCCATTGGATCTCTTGGTTCTGGAATCTTCTTTGCATCTAAGAAAGGTCATCTAGGAGGGAAAGATCCTCCAACAACTACCAAAACATCAACACTCCCTCTTATCTAGGGAGGCATATTTCACGATGTCTTCATCTAGTAGTCCACTGACTACTCTGCAATCTGCTAGCAGGCACATAGATGCTACAATGCCTTCGGTAGCTCGAATCATTAGGCATAGTCTCTGTGATAAAATGGTAGCACACTGAACTACATCCAAATGATCTGGTAATATCTATGACAATCAACTAGTAGCACACAACTACTACAAGGCCATCCAATAGATCACAATTGCTGCCAAGTAGTACATAACTACTTTCCAGTGACACACAATCACTGCTAGTTGAACACATCCATTGTAGTATCACACAACTACTGTATGGAGTCACACAACCTTTTCTAGTGGAACACATCCACCGAAGTAGCACACAACTACTATCTAGATACACATAGTCTCTGCTAGTGGTACACAACCACCGAAGTAGCACACAACTATTGTCTGGATTCACACAACCTCCACCAGGGGAACACATCCACCGTAGTATCACACAACTACTGTCCATAGACACACAATCTCCGCCAGTGGTACACAACCACCGAAGTAGCACACAACTACTGTCTTGAGTCACACAACCTCAACCACTGGAACACATCCACCATAGTAGCACACAACTACTGTCCAGAGACACACAGTCTCCTCCAGTGGTACACAACCATTGAAGTAGCACACAACTATTGTTTGGAGTCACACAACCTCTGCTAGTGGAACACATCAACCAAAGTAGCACAAAACTACTGTCCAAGGACACACAGTCTCTACCATAGTCTTACAACTATGTGTGTGTTGTTTCTTCTCTCAACAGGTCTGACAATGAATTACCCCCTTAGTCACCTCACGTGAATGATCCAGGGAAATCTTGGCCAAAGAGGTTAGCCGGCATGAGAAGAAACAACACACCTCCCTCTCAACAAGGGTGAACATTCAGAAACACTCCAAACTTTTCCCTGAAGTACTCATACATCACTCTTGACAAGGGCTTGGTGAGAATGTTCATTGTCTGTGTTGGGTATGTGTTATATTCTTTGCACGAGTAGTAGTATCTGAGTGTATGCACCAGGTGTGTAGAGGTGGTTAGAGGGGGGACCGCTAGGCACACATAGGGGTTTGGGGGCAGCGCCCCCCCCAAATTTTTTTTGGCCTCGGGAAACGTGACGCCTACCTCGGGAAATGTGTCATGTATTTAGGTGGTTTTTTCCATATGGTTTTTGCCGATGCTTTTCTATTTCCAGTTAAGGAATTAGGGTTTTGGAATAATCCAGGTCATTGGGTTAGGGTTTTGGATGCCACTGGCTCCTATATGTATATTGTATTGTAAACAATGTAACACAATGTATGAATATAATATATGCTGGTTTTCTCGGTTTGGGTTTCTAGGGGAAAAATCTTTGTGTAATGTTTGCATTTGCCATTGTATATTTTCTATTCTTTTCTAAATACTTATTTACAATAGACATTTTACAAGGTTAGAATTTACATTTGGTATCAGAGCTTTATTGGCTTCAGGGGGATGCCTTTGTGGTCAAGGGTTTGGCTTGGGACTGTGATAAGCCTTGTTATAGTGGGAGATCTGCGGTATTGTTTTTCAAGTGAAAAGAAATGGCAAGCAATTCGAAGATGGAGATCGAGAAGTTTAATGGGAAAAGCTTTGAGCTGTGGAAGCTCAAGATGGAAGATCTTTTGGTGGACAGAGATCAGTGGAT